>APFE030615222.1:0-11523 GCA_000404065.3 Pinus taeda | reverse complement strand
ATATAGATTAAGAAAGATGCAGCTACAAGATTTCTTGTAGTGCTACAGGAAACCCTGTAGCAACTTGTGATATGATAGTAACAGTCTCAGTGCTCCTCCTTCAGTATCTATGTAGAGAAAGAGTATCATCACCCCTGCAAGCACTATGGCACCTATCCAGAGCTCAGTAGCAACAAAAGAAGCCAACACCTTCACACCAAAACAAAGGAGACAAACATATTAGCTGGGTGGAATAAAAAAAAACAAGAGCAAAGGAAAACATTCACCTAAACAAGAAGAAGCACAACAAAACCACCCTCTAGCATGCATTGACCCAGCAAAGGAAGCCACATGTATGGAACCTCATCCACACTCCTTCCTAAGTATGAATATGATAAAAGTGTAGGAATATGAAAAAGTTGATTTTATACGCTGAAGGTGTCCATTTAACTTGGCCAGCATCAACCTAAAAATAAAAAGTGAAGTTCTAGTTAGCAGGCTACGTGGCAAGGTCACATCAAAGAAAATAATTTGAAAAGGTGGTCGAGTTAAGTTGTACATGAGTGGGTGATGATTACAAGAAAGTGTTGCATGATAACTAACAGTGGGCCAATGGTCCAAAAGGAGAAATCATGTACACTGCTAGCCAGCATAGCGCTCCATGGAATCGACCATAAACAACACAAAATCCTAACTTTCATGCACACATCGCTCATTTTGAGAATTAGAGAACTAGGACCACCTAGAGGAGCCATCGAAGAAGAAAGAAGTGGGAGGAAATAGAGAAGCATGCAAGCTTTTACCCACAAGAGGATAATACATCAACATAAGCTCAGATGTTAGAGAGGCCACAAGAGCAATGAAAGACATGGACATATATTATGTTTCTCAAAGGATGAGAAGCAATTTCAGTAGGGAGATGATCATGAGGCTCATCAATAGGTAAATTATATGGACCTTCATGCCACTCTATAGCTTATTAAAATCAACTGTTCTTACATTTATTTACATATTTTATTATATCTTTCTTAGTGAGAAGGGTAAAGATGAGATTTTACGTCACGTGGCCTAATTTGCATTAATTGTAGGATTTTGAGAAATTTTGGCTAATTTAAGTGCATGAACTTGGAGTGGACAAGAAAAAGAGATCTTAGGAGATTGGATCTCCCTCTTTATCTCCTCAATCACTTGAAGGTTCCTCCACAAAATCACATTAGCTCAGAGTTACAAGTAACCAACCCCACCGTGGTGATTGGAAGCTAAGCCAATGATATTTGAAGATAAGTTAATATCGAGTTTGAAAGCCAAGCCTCCCTAATTTTAAGGAATTTGTTCATATTTTCAGTGGTATAAATAAGAAGGCCTAGGCCCTGATTACGATTTGAAATTTTTTGTTGTAGCCAAGAGGCATTTTCGAGCTAAGACATTGTGACTAATAACTCTTATGTATTTTTGACATTTTGATAAGCATGAGAAGCATTCCCCTGATCCAGCACTGAGTTGACTCAAAGGGTTGAAGCTCTTGGGTTAGGGCCCAACCTTAGCAGCAGAGGTTCCTCTTTCTATATATGTATGCTTAGGTTACATTCATAGTTAGTTGTTGAAGTGATTTTTGTTTTGTTTAATCCATAAGTATTTGGATGATTACTTAGTTTGCTTCCATTTGTGAACAAATAGATCAATGGTACAATAATGAAAGTAAACACTTCAGAAAATCTTGTGGTAGTGGCTTCTGTCTGATCTCCCTTATGGGACCATGGTTTGAGGGTTCCATTCTCACAGCACAAAAATAGATTTATTGTTTGATCACTACATAACATAGGATTTATTTTTGTATAGATCATTGTTTTTAAACTTCTTAGAAGTACATGCAATTTTCATTTTTGTTTCTTGAGTTTTCTATGGTTTAGAAGAAATTCCAGTCATAGGATTAGCCATTTGTTGTTAATAATTCTGTTTTTCCTAAATTCAACTCATATTTTCCATATATAAATGAAGTTGTGCATAAATGAAAAAAAAAATGTATGTTGTTGCAAGAGTTTTTGATCTACAAGGAGACCTCATCTCGCTAGCCTCATCCAAGTCTTCTCCACCTACGCTGCCAAAGTCCACCAAACCCTAATTTGAATTTCTATTTTGTAGAAAAATGGATGTTTTTCTTAAGCAAGTCTAACCATCATGAAGACTTGGGTTGAGACTTGGATAGTGTGCACCTCCTTTGTGCCATATTCCCCCATTAGAAACAATTCCCACACTTCATTCTACCTTTCTTACCCCCATATAAGCTTTCGGTTTGTTTCTTGTAGTAAAATAGCGCATCCAATAGTACTACAGGAAACCCTATAATAGCCTGTTTTAAGCCCAAATTGAGCAGAAATGGTCATCTCAGCTTAGGTTAGGCCTCCACTTGGCTTCCATATCCTCAGCACCATTCCACTCCTATTTCCCCATACCTATCTCCCCTTCCAAAGAACAGATTGGTTGAATTATCATTTGCATTCATAAAATTGAAAATCAAAAAGGCTTTTCTGTAATTTCTAGTTAGTACATGCATGCATCAGTCACAATAGTTTTAGGATAATTTCCATGCTTATTTAGTCCATGTAACTATATGTTAGATGCAAGGTTAAGTTAGGTCTCTTTTTCAAGCAATATGTATAGATTCTTAGCTAGATGATTTCATGTCACTTTATAGCACTCTCCAATTCACCACTTTCATTTCCTAGAGTAGGCATCATTTTCTTTCTGCAGTAAGAATAGTTTTCCCTTTGCTATTTGGTCATCAGACTCCTTATAGTTAATAAAAGATTGGTTGTCAAAACCCTAGTGGTCTATTGCTCCAATTGAAAAGTGACAAGAGTAGATCATTGCATCTATTATGTATACAACACTGTCACCTCGAAGTTTGTATGAACCTAGGGTTAATGAAGTAAAGTTGGTAGCCCTAAGAGTTGCAGCATCCTTGCTGCAATACTGGAGTTCATCAATGAGATCCATACACAGCTTCTGTCATAAAACACATACATAACCAGCATAATAGTATCAGAAATACCAATGAAATCATAGCCATATAAACCACATATAATCTAGTATAATACACATAGAAATACAAGGAGAAATAACCTCATATTGATGAAGCAAAATCCAAACCTGGGATGGGATTTCCACATTCCACCCAACCATAGAATGGCTGAGCCAAATCTCTCTTAATCCATTCACCATTGTGACATATTCCAAGCATGAATGTGGCATCTCATAGAAAACATCAATCCAAAACCATCTAGGGCCTCTAGAGGTCAACCACCTCAACCCATCAAACAATGGTTCCACCTCACAATCAGACATCACAAAGACATCATTAGATTGGTCTCTATCCAAGCCTTCCAGGGCTCAAGAGTGTTTGTCCAACCAAGTCTCCAAGACTAGTAACTCAACCTACCAAGGGCTCTATAATGTTTTTCCAAGCAAGAATATAAGACTAGTAACTAAACCCAAGTTGTTACAAGGATCCAAAGCATTTGTCCAACTAATTTTACATGACTAATAACTCAACCCAAGTTAAGGAAACATGAGAACCAACCAAAATAAAACAATGAAAATAAACCCATAATCTCCATGGTTATCCAGGAAATGGTAAGGCTTGGAAATCCACTGTCAATCCTAACCATCCTCCATGCCAATAAGAGATCACCACCAAAAAACAACATGCATGCTAAAAATAGCAAGGAAAATATACATGCAACTCGGTACCTACAAGAAAAACCCATTGTAGTTGATGATCCCGATGTAATTTTGTGCTTTCATGCCCTTCCTTTGCCTTCTTGCTCCAAAATCTAACTATGCCACACCCTCCAAGAGTGCTCCAAGAAAATCTAAGTCTCCAAGAATATGAGAGAGAGAGATAGAGAGAATAATGAGAGAGCTCCAAAACTAAACTGAGAAAAGGTTACCAACTAATCTTTAAAATCCTTTTCATGAATCGGGCCTCTATTTTCTTCATTTTCCATTATTTTTCTTCAATTTCCTCCTCTCATGCAACCTATGACCTTTCACCTCCCTTTTATCCTAATTTCCATTATTTTCATAAATAAATGTGCCAAAAATGTCATTCCGCCTTTCTAAATCCATAGCCATTTCCTTTGCCAATTTCCTTAGCCATTAAACAATCACAAGTGATCCCCATCAATAGGATTTTTCCCAACATTCAGCTTGGAATAAGTGTCCCATCAGCAATGGTTATTATTTTTCCTTTATTAACTTTTATTACATGGAATTTTCACCACGGTTGTTACAGGAGTGATTTGCAAGAGAGACATACTAGGACCACTATGTAGCAACAAAATATTTTGGAGCAGCAAAACTATTCAGAAGATCAAAAGTTGAAAGGTATGCTGATTCATTCAAAAACCTGCATAGTAAGATTTTAGATTTCATTGTTTGTTTTGCTAATAAAAAAAATTATAATTTATGTTAGGGTTTAATTAAAAGAGAAATCATTTGCAAAAGAGACATACAAGGACCATTATAGAGCTACAAAATATTTTGGACCCATCAAAAGATCAAAATTTGAAAGGTATGGTGATACACTCAAAACCCTAGATAGAAAAACTTTAAATTTTACTGTTTAATTTTTTTCTTACCAAATTCTAATAGAGTTATTTTATCACATCCAATATATATATATATATATGAAAAAACCATGTATAATAAAATTCACTATAGATTAAGTAGTTACAATTCTTTTACAATCTTGATCCTACTAAAATTTAAATTTAGAAATTTCAAAGGAAAAAACAAGAAAAAACAAAGGAAAACAAAACAAAAACAAAAACAAAGCAAAAAACAAAAAAGCAAAAAATCAATACTTACCTCAACCCTTGCTTCTTCCTGCAAAATTTCACCTTAGGGTTTTATTTCCTCTACCACTTCACAATTATGGTTTTTCAATTTAGAAATTTTATGTTTAATGTGTTTGTGTACTTATTGTATATAGGGCATTTGACATATAAAGTAGAGGAATCACTTATTGAATTAGATCCAAACCCTGTGAACCTTCTCCATTTTTTAAAATATGTTTATATGTTCCATGATGGAACCTCTATAATATAATGCACCAATGCTCTTGGTGTAATACAACGCACCAGTATATTATAACATTGTCGATTATGTCCAATTTATTCATCATTTCTATCAGTGTAATATAATGCACCAACGTGTCTCTTCCAAATAGCATCGTTAAATCATTGCAGTGTGTTTAACCTTACAAATCATGTCATCATAATTTAAAATTAATTTCCCATGGTGGTGTTGAACAATGTTCTTTGGTGCACCCTTTGAAATATAATGCACTGGTGCACCCTATGCAATACAACATGTCGGTATATTACAACACTACCAGTTATGCCCAATTTGTTTATCATTGCTCTTAGTATCATATAACACATCGACACGCCTCTGTCAAATATCGAAGTTAAGTCACTGTGGTACATTTATAGTTACAAAGTGCACCATCATAATTTAAAATAATTTTCCCTAATGGTGGTGAACAATTAAATGTTTGGTACGTTTAATGGAATAAATGCACAAGTGTGTTTTGTTCAAATAAATGCATTAGTTCAATTTTTTTTTTTTTGTTAACAATCATTTGATTTATTTGTAAAATATATTTAATAGATTTTGTATTGAATGGTACGAGTTGTATATTGATAAAAAAATTCGAAGAAAGTCTCAAGTAACAAAAATATTGATCGACACAATGATAGCACATCAAAAAAAACAAAGAAGACAAGTTCTTTGTAAATTATTTATAAAATTAATATGTTTGAACTAAATGTAAGTTTTGTATAGTGATATTTTATGGAGCCATCGCATTCATGTTTTCCTGAAATCTATGTTTCGAACCAACCACCATTGGTTCACAGGGTAAGGTAAGTGAGTGAAAGTCAAAAACCTCAAAGGGATCAAAAATAGAGGACGAGGGTTGAGTGAAAGGACGCTTGCAAGTTTACTTAACTATTATGAATTCAGATTATTATTAGAATGGTTTCAGTATATTTACATTCTATAATATTATTGTTGACATTATATTTTTAGATTTATTTGAATTTTTATTATTTGTGATTTTTAATTATTTTGATGTTATAATTTCCTAGATTTTATTTGTATTTCTTTTTTGAAATTAATTGATAATTCAAAACATAATTAATAATTAATGTAAAGGATAACTAATAATCATTATTTTCTTTTGTTGATTTCAAAGAATATTCTTAGATAGATTGAGAACTTTAATATTAATTAATGCCTATTAACTAAATTTATTATGCATTATTAATTGGTTTTTTCATTAATTTTAAATTGAATCAAATTATTAATGTTAATTATATTGGCATGAAAGTATAATTTTCTTATATATAATCATTAAGTATTATGTTAGTGATGTTCCCAAAGTCCTTATGTTGGTAAGTTATTATATTTTTGTTAATTCTTAATTGTTAATTAATAATTTATGGAGTTTTAGTTTAAAAATGAAAATAAAGTTGAAATAAAAATAATTCATCTTTAACTTATTGTTTTCAATCAAATTATTAATCTTAATTATTTTAGAATTTATGAAAAACATATAATATTCTTATTAATAAATATTAAATATTATGTTAATGTTGTTCCTAAGTTCTTTTGTTTGAAACAAATCATATCTACATGTTAATAATTAATTGTTAATTAATATTTATGGAGTTTTAGTTGAAAGATACATTTAAAAGATTAAGGTTAGTTCCTTCTTGATTATTGTTCTCAACAAACTATTTTAAATTATCATTGTTCAATTTTTTTTTTTTGTTTTTTTTTTTTTTTTTTTTTGTTTTTTTTTTTTTTTGTTTATTATAAGGTAGACAAGGGAATCCAAATCAGGAGAATAGGGTAGCTAGGAGAAGGTGGAATCCATAGTTAGAGTTGGAATCCAATTATCACTAATTTTCCAACCCTCATCGTGGTTAAGGTTGTTTTGGTGTTTTCCTATTTCGATAGCTTCTCTAAATTTTATGTGGTGATAATGATCAATTTTGGCCACAACATAAGGGTTTTTTATACATATGTGATGATTGGTTTTACTAGAGTGCTTGGAAAGGGCTGAGGTTTTGGATTTGTTATGTTTAATGTCAGTGGCATGCTCTTGAATAGTAGTTGATATAGATTGGCCGGCTTCACCAATGTATGCTTTGCCACAAGAACAAGGAACCAAATAAACACCTTTGTGGTATTTAGGATTAATACCACAATATTAGGGTTTTAGTTTAACTAATATATATTGGTTGTTGTGTGTCTGGTAGAGACAAAAAATTAACAAAGTCGATAATATTATTTCTAATATAAGTGCAGAAGAGCATAAAAGCCTAATAGAAAAATTGCAAAACAATGAATCAAGTGAATGAAAAAAATATTATTCAATATAAGTTTTTTTTTTCGAATTTTCATTAATAATATGTTTAAGAATATTAGATAACATGTTTCAAACAATCTATTAATTCATATATGTTTAATGTTCTGCAGGGAGCACTAACAAAGGAAAATATCAATGTCATTCTAAGAAAAGAAAAATTATAGAATGTGTAAATGATGATGAATTGGTCTTTATCTCATCCAGAGTGGTGCTAGAGGTTAATGAAATGAAGGAAAATTTTTACAAAACTATGAGGGATCTAGTGGAATGAACATATAGATGTACTTTCTACTTACAATACAAAAATCAATCCAATCATTCAAAGAACCAAACTATATTTAAACTATAGGAAGTGTTTCCATAGAAATGGTGAATGAGACAAGTCATACTTGCAATAGCAAAAACATACAACAACAACAAAAAGCATTCAAAAGGTAATATTCGTAATTACATAAAATGATTTTCTATGTATATATTACTACAAAACATTCATTTATTAATATCAATTTTGTTATATTTAATTATCATACATCATAATAAAAGTAGTTTATTACTTTTTTCAAGAAGATTATGAAAATCCCAAATGATCAATGCGCTGATATGTGAAACATGCCAATAGGAATGTCCAAAAAAGTGTAGAAGGAGATGGTCAAAGAAATGGACATAATTGCCTCACAGGATAAGCCATATTAACAATAACATGCTTCAGATGTATGTAATCAAGATTGACCTTGTACATATAAAAAAAATAAAATTTAAGATTATATATTCATTTTCAATTATTTTCTTGTAGAAAAGAAAACAAGATGGAACTCAATCAATGCATAAAACAGGAGGACAAGGAAGAAAAGGGTTGATTTCAAAGTTTGTGAGTAATTGTTAATATTTCCTTATAGCAACTCAAGGTTTCATTTTTGTATATTTTAAGTTGTTTTACAACAACCATCCTTGAATGTCTTCAAATAGGTGATAACATACAAAGAAGAGCCATTGGAAGATTGGTTGACATTGCCTTAAATAAGGGTTGTGAGTATATGTTGGAAAATACAAAATTAATTGTGGAATTTGTAAGTAGCTATGTTATTTTATGTTTTTGGGTCTATAATTAATAGAACAAAAAAATCATTTATATTAAATCTATGACTTATAATGGGGCTTAAAACATGCACAAAACAAAGTATGGAACTATGCCACCAAATGACTTGTTGCAATAAGGAATGAGACTTGTCTTTGAAACCATGTGCACATTTTATGAGTCACTTCTTGCTATGGTCCATTTCTATTCGATTTACATTGATTTATATTATTTATTTCAATTTTAATTATTTTCCTCAATGTAGATACACTCATTACACTTTATTTTTATGTTTGCATATGGAACACGATCAAGAACATGAAAACAATTGATGCAATCAACAATATATTCCTCCAAATAACCCATTATTGAAATAGCTCGAGAACTGACAACATTTACAGCGAAGATGATGATATATTTGGATATTAATGCAACTTGTGGTAATCTTTTAGATAATTGTTTGTGAAATCCAGACATTTTGTTTAATGTAATAGGCATAGTGTCCTAATTGAAAGATAAGGAGCTACCACTATAATTCCCATTTTGTATGAAAAAGAGCCTCTTGTTGATATATAATAAAATACATTCTAATTTATTCTGTTGGGTTATCCAAAGTTGTTGTGAAATGTTGCACCACTGATTAAATATATGGATGATTAAATATTATAATGAAGAGATGCAAAATCTAATAATATAAAAAAATAATCCAAACATCATATAGATATGCACTTAATAAAAATAAAACATATAGATATTGTTGATCAATGGATAGTGGATTTTAAAAAATTACAATTAATTCACTGTCAACGGGTCAAGTTTTCCAAAAAAATAGAGGAAAATCTCATACCAAAAAATCAGGAGTCCTAACAATACCAAACACACTTGCATTATGCTATGTAAAACACCATTGACGACATATTTTTTTGCATGACCGGTGCCTTTTCAGAAAATGACAGCACCAAAGCATTTAGTTCTTTAAGCACCATTATGGCTTGCAATTAACGCCCCGGGGCATTGTAATTCTTAACGCACCATTTCTTTCATAGAACTAACACCCCGGTCCTACAAAATATTATTTCTAGCCTCGATGAATTATTATAAGTAACAACATTTGTCCTTTTATATCCCTGATGCACATGTGTGTGTACAAACAATACACATCAGCGCTATGAGTTTAAACAAAAGAAACCGACTGCAATTATTTTTTGTGTTCCATCGTGTCGTTCCTTACAAGAATGCCTTGAGGATTTTTTATCTATTAGAACCGGTGTTTATATATTACACATCATTGTTATTTTCATTCAATGCCTCGGTGCTTTTAGTTATGTATTCTTCCTAGTTCTTTTATATATGTAGCGCACAGGTGGTACTTGTTTCACAAAGCACACCACAATAAAAATATATGGTAAAACATATGGCCACCCAAATTTTTTTAGTTGTGATGAAGTTGTGATTTTTTTTTTTCAGTTCCATGAAGTTCCATATTTTTAGTTGGATGTTTTAGCATATTTGTTTTGACAATTTTTGTCAATTTCATAACACTAAAAACCTCCATTATAACTGTTGCTAGAAGTTATTTTCCTTGTAGTCAGGTAACTCTATCTACACTTATTATTTAATTACTTCATCGAGAAAATGGTACATCCATATGATGTAACCTTCAACAGAAATAATAAAGATAATAATTTTAACATAAGTGTATCTAACAATTTGGAGCAGATGTCTCAACATAGTCTTATCCCTCTTACTACAAATTTTTTTTATGAATCAAGATTTATACTTCTTTATGCTACCATCTACTTGTAAATCCCTTAGGAAGTCACTAATGTCTTCCCTTCAAGTCTCAACACAATTTCCATATCAATATCTCTTCCAAACTTATTGGCTTGTTAGATTTCTCCCTCTAAACTGGAAGGTATTCTAGTCATTTGGCAAAGTATGATTTTTCTCCCTATTGAATGAAAATTTATTTTTCTTACATAATTATTTTTCCATAAACTTTTCTTCTTTCTTCCTAATGCTTCCATACACTTCTAGAGTTTTGGAAGTCTTTAAAAATGTTCCCCATAGACATCCTCAGGAAGTCATGGAAGAACAATTATAACCAAGCAAAAGATATAAAGACGGAAAGCTAACTAATAGTAAAACACCAAAAATAGCAATCAAGGAAGAGAGATATAAGATGCTTATCTTTTTAGGATAGTGGGGAATTTTCTAGCTCCCACTTGATCCAAGCCATCTTGCAAAAATCATCCATTTGAAAAACTCTTCATCCTTTTCATCATTAGTATGTTTCTTTCATTTCCTTTCTTTATTCGGGTTTCTTCATGCAATGGAATCATCGATCTATGTTCAAATCTAGGGATTGCAAACTCTAGTTTTTCAAAACTCATTTTAAAACTTTTTCAAGTCAACATACTTTGACATGTGTAATTTTTTTTCCATATCCAAATGTCCAAAAGCCTTAGAGTCCCCATGCCTCAACAAACAATTGAGGATATTTCATCTTGATATTAAAGAAAAATTATGATCGCCTAGTTTAATTTTCCTAGGACACATGTAGGAACTATCGTCAAGGCAAATATAGTAAATATAATCACAGGTGTAAATCTCCACGAAGAGGATGGAATTCCAATGTCATTTATAGCATTTTACAGTAGAACTTGCTTCATCATGAAAAAAATTTGAACTCCCTTCATATTCATTAGCAAATTTTTCCCACAAAATTTGTCCAAAGTGATGATTTCTCTTGGCCCTTTCAAACTAAGTATCTTAGTCTCTTTAAAAGAATTGTAATAGAGCCAATTTTTTCTTCACAAAAAGATATTTAGTTTTGAAAATGACTAGGTCTTCACAAGAGGACTTATGTCTTCAAATTTGATGACAAACTCAACCTCTTCTTTACTATAAAATGATGAATTCCCTTTCAATTGTTATGTCATGAAAGCAAGATGGCATTCAAATTCCATTAGCTCCCTCTAAACCAAATTGATCTTATCTCAGAAGCTTGGCAGCAACCAAAATCAACAAA
>APFE030615218.1:53077-67720 GCA_000404065.3 Pinus taeda | reverse complement strand
ATTCCAGTCAAAGGAAACGACTAGGTTGCTTGGTGGTGGGACCGAATAGACGGCCGGATATGACTCTGATGAACTTCCTTCCTGCGATAAAGGAACGGGAGGACTGCCCCCAAGTTCATCGAAGTTTGTGTTGATGAAAAGAATTTGAACAGTGTCGTTCTCTTTCTCTTCAGTGACGGTATCATTCGAGGATGAGCCCTCTGAAGGCAAGACCGGGTCAACTACCGTATCGACCCTTTGACTTTAGTTTGGTATGGATTCATAGGGTTCATTTTCAATGATAGATGCTTCGGCTGACCACAATGACGGGCCAGCTGACTTTTCAACCTGTGGAGGACATGGTAAGAGTTTTTTATATCCAGGAAAAAGTCGTAGCGGTGAACCGGACGATCATCCAAAACTCTTTTAGCCTTGTCAAGGAAGGGACCATGGTGGATGGTGTGATTGCCTTCACACAACTTACAAGGAAATCTGAGATTCCTTCTTTGTCCATGTGCTTCACTTTCACTAGTTGATGGTGAGCATTCAACATGATTGCCAGAGGTTGACACTACCAGATTGTACAAACGAGGAGACCAGTCCCTTAAGATCTGAGGGATGCAGGGACAATCTCAGTGATAGTGGTCTCCATTGCAAATGACACAAGGAGATTTAGGTTTTGACAATGCGGTGTGAGAATTTTCGCTAGACGACGCTTGATTGCCCCCTTTCGATTTTGGTTCCTTTTTCTTCTTTTCTTTTTTCTCTTTCTGCTTCTTCTTCTTCTCAGTTACTTGATTTTTAGCTTTATCGTCTTTATCAAGCGAAGAGGAAGGAGGAGAGGGAGAATCAGACGAAGTAGAAGGTTGGGAGGAAACTCTAGTGTCCTCTAGTTGTTGATTCAACTGTTCAGGAATTACGGGATTCTGAACGACAGAGGTAGAGAAGAGCCAAACAGGCAAACCAATTGTCAACCATGGAAGTGACAAAGTGGCCATATGGGGTGCACCAACATCTCCCCAAGAGGAGAAGGGACTAGGATTTCCTCCAAGGGGAAATCCTTGGTTGGTAGACTCCATTTTCTCAACCTAAAGACCAACAGGGGAATTTGTGATGTTATTCCAAATTAAAAATAAATTTTTAGATGCTTTGACACAACTTGTTTTTTCAATTTTAGAGAGTCGAGAAAAAACAAAAGATGACTCTAGTTGCCTTCGATTTTTATTGAGCCTGAAGTGACAAGTGCTCAGAGGACCTTTTCCTTTAAAGAGTCTGAAAAGGAGAAAAATGGACTTCTCTGGAGATCTAGGCAGAGAGGATTACCAAACCAATCGCAAAACTGCAGAATACTTTTACGGTACGGCAGTCAATCTTCCCAAATGCTGTGTTTGGTGCATTGCGATTGATAGGGAAGCAGACACGGCTTCCTAAGGATAAATGATGTAGCCTATTGTGGTCTCCCAATATATATGCGACGGTACATGGGAGCAGAAGTTCGTACTGGCACTTACCGTCTCAGAGTGGAGGAATCACCCAACCAACACTGAAAGCAACAGTTACCAGGTTTTACGACACCGGAATATGTCTCTAGCCTAGACCTCTAGATGTTGTGTGTTAAGTTCCAAAGCGTTGTTAGATTCATTGAATTTATTTTAAGTTGATCTTGCTTAACAATTTGCCTTTCAGGTTCACTACATGATGTGTATATAATTCCTAAAATGCAGTCTAAGTTGATAAACAAACGTTTAATCTTCTTTCAGCAATGAAAATCCTAGCTACTAAGGGAAGAAAGTCAAGAATCTTTTCTTCACAGAGCACAGAGCACACGCTAAATGCACAGTCCTAAATCAAACCAAGAAATCAAAATACAAATGCACATGCATGTATTTGTTTTCAGCCTTCTTAATGTATGAATGATGTTAAGAAATCTATGTGCAAAACTGAATTACTTTTAAAGCGATAGTACTCAACAAAATTCTTTTTCAAAATGAAGTGGAATCAAGAGAGACACTTTGCGACTTTGAAATGGAAATTGCTTTTCGACACTTCAAAACTACTAATTCAAATCCTATGCAATGCTAACTGTATAATCGACTATCAAGAACAACGGGATTGTTTTCTAAAACTGAAAATGATAGCTACGACACTTTCAGATCTAGAGATGACAGTTCGACTATGCTACTTTTTTGCAAAAGAGAACTGAAAATGACGCACAATACATAAAAATATTTACAGTTCTTTGCACTAAGGAGGTGGAATAATGCAAGAGAAGGGGGTTTTTACAGAAGTACACTGACTACAGACAGCAAAACTCCTGAATAGGACTAAAAACAGTGAGAAAAAACCACAGTCTGAGGGTAAAGTTAACCCTCCCTGACCATCGCACCTATTACACAGTGAAACTAGTATGCAGCGCACCTACTGCACTCAGGAAGTGTGATGCATACAAACTGCCTTGAAGGTAGGGTGCGATGGTACCAGTGTGAGACTTCAAACAGGTTTTCACTCACAGTTTTCAATCTAGTTCAGGTGTTTAGGCCGAGTAAGTAAAGATCAGTGTATGTAGAACACAGGGGTGATCTAAAGAGGTTACTAGAGCCACCACTTAGGGAAATTAGATTGCTTGCAGATCTATTGTTTAATTCATAAACAAAACCCGAAGATAGACTGAAGCAACATTGATGTACTTCGCATTTGTATAACAAATGTAGTTTGAAGGCTAGCTGGCTTGACTTCAGACTTCGTCTGTAAGTTTATAAAAGAAACAAGGATAGATAGACTAACAAGTAATCTAGGTGCTCCCCAGCAGAGTCGCCATTTTCTTACCGGGAATAGTGTCCATTCGGATGGTGCTATTCCCACTAAGATGGGTGGCTATCTTAGAAACAAACAAGTAAAGTCTATTATTGTTTTCTTTTATGGAAATAGACAAGAGGAGAACCAAGAAGACCAACCTGAGTCTTGCGCTTGATTTCCTCTCCTTCTTGATAGAGCTTCACTGCTTCTTCTTCATTTGCCCAACTTCAAAGAGAACCTGTGGAATCACAGCAACATACTACTATCGAAGAAACAAGGATCTATATCTATAAATAACACATGATCAAATGTATGTTAACCATATAAATGCATATATAAACAAGTACACAAGAATATGGAAGAAAACAAGGATAGCTTTATTAAGATGAAAAGTAGCAAGAGGATTACAACCATATGCTCTGACCCAGCATCATCCTCCAGCTAGGAAGCCCTTCCTCACCTCAAGCAAAGCTTAGATCACCCAACACTGTGAATGTACACTAGAAAACCAACAGCACTTCTCTATAAGATACAAAATTCTAGCCTCTAGATCTCTATGATGAGGGATCCATATATAGATGATTACAGATAGGTGAGTCACCTTCTGGGATCTTGATTAGTGTCCTCTCTCTGATAGTTCCTGCTTCCACTTGGATAATGATGATCTCTTACTCATCCTTGGTCGAAAATATAGAGGCAAGTGTCAGAGAGGAAGCTTCTAGAAGATTCCATGATATTCCACCTCACATTGTTGTCCTTGCCATTTGTCCATTCTCGACCATCGCACCCTACATAGGAGCCGCACCCTCTGCATTGAGCTTTCAGTATGGTCCAGTTTTGACCATTTATGAGCAGTTTTTAGTGGAGAACTTCTGGGGAGATGATGTAATCAGTTGACCTTGTTCCTTTAGGCAGTGAAGCAACACTTTTAGGGACTTAGGAGCCCTCAGTTTATGGACATTTATGATTGGGTTTGAAGTGCCCAAAAATGTCTATAACACCTGGGGTTAAGGAGAAGGGTTAG
Organism: Pinus taeda; assembly: GCA_000404065.3. Taxonomy (NCBI): domain Eukaryota; kingdom Viridiplantae; phylum Streptophyta; class Pinopsida; order Pinales; family Pinaceae; genus Pinus; species Pinus taeda. The sequence goes on along the minus strand of APFE030615218.1, from coordinate 63,921 downwards.
TGTCTAGGAAATCTTGGCATGTCTTAATGATTTATTCGGTATTCTCAAGAATTAGACACAAACTTATGAAATCTAGTCCAATCACCCTACTCAGAGGTAGATTCAACATAAACTTAAACAATATGTCATTCCCAATACTTAATATTAAGTTATGGTGGATGAGACACATAGAATGTAGTTTCATTGGTCATTGTAGTATAGATGAAAGAGGAAATACAAGGAGAGGAGCCTAGTGCAGAGGGCTGGATATACACAAAATCCTATGCACCAAATTCTATTAGGATCATGAACAAGATAAAGGAAATGAGGTTCATAAATGATGGAGCACATTTTAGGGACTGCAATCCCACACATTATAAGTACCATTTTCCATAGCATAACTTAGGTAAATATATTATACAAGATTAAATTACAACAACTACAATTATACAATTTATGAGAGGAAAGAAACACATATGGAAAAATAAGAAAAGAAGGAATCACATACTACACATCTAGTGCTTGGAATCCCTGAAAACTTCTTCCTTAATATTCAAGAACAACATATATTTGATAAGTTCCAGAACTTTAAAATTTTGTAGAAAAACTACAACGTTTAGGATTGAAAGTCAAACCCTTTCTAATGACATATTAATCGACTTTATAGGGAGAACCAAGGAAAGAACAAATATAAACTTATCTGGGATGATACAACTATGTGAACTACACAACTGTCTAAGCATTTGACTAGCCTAACTGTCCTAATTATTACATCACAAACTTGATTACTTTCTTGAAAATGAAATATTAACAAAATTATAGAAATTATATGAATGTGTCATGATTTCCCAAACAAAATATCTCATTTGTCAACTATGTTTATCTTCTGAGATAGGCCCAAGCTCCACAGTTAAGACTCACAATGAGTTGATGAATTGGCCACTCTCCTGCCATAATATCCCCTCCACAATTCCATGTCATTTTGTCCTCTAATTGCATAAATTAGCCCTTTTTGGAGTTATCTCTTTGTTGGCATAGTGGGTCCTAACACAGGTTTAGAGTTAATTGTGACAAACAAATCCCTACACTACTGGGCCTTTTGAAATCAATCCATGAAGCACAGACTGAAATCTCACCCGAAGCAGTATGGGGGGATGTTGGAACCAAGTTTACGCAACGAGAGATCAATTTGATGTCATTTTGTGCCCTAGATATGTATTTGTGAAAATCGATAAGCCCTTATGGCTCATCGATATAAATTCCTTTAATCAGCCTCTAGACCTTAGCAAAGGTCTATGACTGGCTTTCGCAGACCCTGAACAAGTGGATTAGCTACTTACATGCATCAAAGACTACTCTTAAGCCAGTATTTACTTAGATTTAATTAAGTGTTCGATATTTTTAACATGCAACGATACAATCTTTGTGTAATAACTTAACATTAATAGCATCCAGATAACAAAATTGACCACATAAAGTCGCACATTAATACATCATTATTTTATAAACCCATTATTCATCACAACATAAAGTGCATTCATACATAACAGAATATAATAGATAAAACATAAGTATTTCTGCAACAATGTTCTTTATTGGTGTTTAGTTAAGCTTACAGACTCAAGGCTTCCCTACACACTCAGCTGTGGACTCTACTCTAGGCCTCTGTGCACTCAGTTATAGAGCCTTTCATCTACCTTCTGTGCTAACTTAGACTCCTTCTGTCGTACCCATAGACAACTTCTATTCCTTCGTTATGATTCTTGCCTTAGGCTATCTAAGACAGACATATGTATACAATTCCATGGTCCACGTACCATGGGTAAATCTTCAAAATCTGACTCAACTTGCATATAGGGTAAAAACCCATTTTGACTCTTTAATTAACTGCGTGCTCTGTGACCACAATTTGCGGAGACTTTACATATTTAAACATCAAAACTTGGGCTTTTGCCCCAAAATTGACCCAGGGGACCCCATCGCAAGAGGCCCCCCAACACAAAGATCATGACTCGCCCTCGAGTCACTCTGCTAGTGTGGAGATGTTGTTGCGAAGATCCCCCAGCTCCACTTGTACAACTGCTACTTCAGTCGCGCTCTGCGTGGCTACCTTCTTGACTTATTCTACCAACTTCTCTATGGATGGTCTTGTGCTATCCTTCTTAATATTTTGCTGTGTACTCTGCAAGTTTTCCAATTTTTCATGTATGTTTGCTGAGACTATGTAGGCTTAATCCAACCAACCTTCCCTTAAGGAGTTGCTTAGTCTCCTATAGCTTGGTGAGGCATTGTGTTGTAGCAATGGTGCGCACTATCTCCCTTACTTCATCGTATTGTTGTTGGAGCCTGTGGACCTCTGTATTTAATACCTGCAGGGTGGGATCTTCCTACAGGGTCGTCACTACTTCCATGGCCTACTCAAATACTGCGGTGCATTCCACAACCGCGACATCCACCATAGAAACTCCATCATTAACAATGACTTCATGTTGTTCCCTAACCTCTGGTGATGTTGAAGGTTGTGACTTCAGCTCCAGTTCATTCATTTTCATTTTCAGCTCAAATTGAACTCTGGCCACCTCTGCCTTAGCATTGCGCACACCTACAACAATTTTTCTAATCTTGGCCTCCAAGAGAGCTTCCTTAGGTATTTGTAACTCTGACATTGTCCTGCATGCTTTTTCCACCGCGGCCGTTAACTGAGTGCTTTGCGCTTGGATGGTGTCTTTTTCATTCAAGGCCTCTGTCTTCTCAACGAACATTTGCTCATTTTTCACTCAATATTCTCTTATGAGGTTGAGGGCATGCTTCTCTTGTGCTCTTAACTCTACCATCACACTAGTATATAGTGTCTAAAGATAATCATTAGGGAGCATGGGGAGGTTGAGGCTGATGCTCTTTAGAGAACTCACGATGACCTTGTCCTCGATCACCTCCACGCTCAATGATCCTTTTGGTAGCGCGACTTCCCGAAGATCTAATGATCTGACCATTTCTTCTTCCTAAATGGTTCAGGGTGCCAAGCTTGTCTGTGCCATGCTTACCTACCCTACACGCGCTTGGATCCTACTAGTTTGGATCTGCAGTTAGCACAAATCCTTTTGGATTTTACCGAGTGACTACAAGTGCTTCTCTTTTAACTACTGCAATAGTTTCGCAGTGGCATCTCGCATTGTATCTCTAATCTCATCGAGATTACCTTCCATTAGTGTGATTGGATCCAGCAAGGGCTTTGTCACTTTCAACTTCTTCTAGGGCCCCTCCTTCTGCTGATCCTTGTACCTTTTTATCTCGAAGGGAGTTCTCTATTCCTCCTCACCACCACCAACCTACTTTGACATCTCCTCTTCCTCTGCCTGGGATGAAAGGGACTTACCAGTCTGCTTGGAGTCGTTCTCTTCTTATTTGGCATCCTGCTTCGTAGTGTGCTACTTTTCTAGCCGAGCCTTCTCCGCGGCCTCTTTCCCTCACTTCTTGGCCAACTATTGGACCGCCTATTTTGTTGCCTCCTTATTTTTCTTCTCTGTGTAACTCCCCATGCCTTTGCTACTTCATGTGGCCAGATCGGATGGAGAATGCTAATCATCCGGCCATTGCTTGATAGCCTCCTAAATAGCATCATTTGTAGCAAGGTAAGGCAAATCAAACCATTTCTAGTGTGGATACTTCAACGCCCTAATATATACATGGTGGAAGTCTTCTTTAAACTCCACGTATTCTGATAATTACTCAAATACCATTGGGGACAACTGCGGCTTCTAGTTGATGGCCATGCAGAAGCTTACCTGCATAAACACCCAAAAAAATTTGGTCTCTATGACTCGCACAACATCCTTTTTCACCCAAAGGGAGGAAAACTACGTAGCCTCTGGCAATTTTTTCTCCAAGGAAGAAACTGGCTGTCCTATGGCTACTCCCAAGCTACTAGCACTATGGGGAGTAACAACCACGCATAGTGGAAGGTTTTTCTCTCATCCTCAGCCTCGCGAAAATTCATGAGGAAATTTTCAGTTAATGCTTGACCAATTGAACTGCACGCCCTCCGTGCACTATGTAGCCAATGAAATCATGGGCACCGAAACCACGTCTGCACAACATTTTCTCATGACCTTTCCCACTAAGTTCTATTTAGCTTATCTAACTAGTGTAGGCTTTGGTCGAGGCGACCTCGGCATCGTAAGCACAGGAGCTAGATCCTCCATGCTCACAACCTCTAGAGTATCTCCCTCATAGGCAACAATTCATTCAGTGCTTGCGGTTTTGCTTGGTTCAGACATCGTGCTAAGAATGAAATGTTGGGTATCCTTAGTAACCTGTCAAACACAGAGCTCGCGACTCGATGTGTGTAAACTTGAGGATTCCTAAACAATGGAAAACACAATGCAAAAACTCTAAGGATGAAAAGTGTTCTTTGATAGATGGCCACACGTAATTTATAGGCGAATTTGAATTCAAATTTGACTGTTCCCCCCAAAATCTATCCATAAATGTTGATTTGGCAGAAGATCTTCAAATATTTCAGTCTTAAATACCTTAAATGCCACCCCCCCGCTCCTCTTAGCCGTCTCCTCATTGTCAAATCATGAGTAGTGAATATAATAATTATTTTCGGGCTATGTTGCATGGTATGGCCCTCTATAGCATAGCTCCCTTAGCACCTCTTCTAGTACTGTGATATCTCCATTTTTTGCGTATCCCCCTTGTCGTGTAGCTCTACAAACTAGGAAGTGTAGTTTATAGTCCCACGCTACCTTGCAAATGCCTAGAGGGCCAAGCCTATCTGGCCGTCATGTATTCATTGGGCCGAATCCCCTATATATGGCTTCAACTGGCTTCCATTTACCCTTCCTGGAAATGTTTCTCCATTCAACTTTGCAAGTTGAACTATGCCACCACCTGTAATTTCTTTGATGACATATGACCCCAGCCAATGCATTTGAAACTTCCCTGGAATCTTAGGAAACATACTATCATATAGTAAAACTAAATCATTTACCTTGAAGGTGCGGAGTTTAATGTGCCGATCATGCCAAGCTTTTTCACGCTCCTTCTAAACCTGCTGATGGAATCCAGCCAGAAACCTATCTTCTTTGAGCTCCATTAGCTGCAGGAGCCATTATTCTAAGGCTCCGCATTCCTCCATTCCTGTGAAAGCTGCTATGCATAGACTGAGTATGATATATTCCATCTACATTACAACCTCTACACCATAAACCAATTAGAAAGGCATCTGACTTGTGAGATTTTTTCAAGTAGTCCTCTATGCCCACAAAATAGTTGGTACGCGTGCATCCCAATCATTCCACTGTGCATTACAAACCTTTGTCAATTCATTCTCCAATATCTTATTAAAAGCCTCAACCATTCCATTAGCCTGAGGATGATATGGCGTACTCTTCAGGTGGTAAACTTGGAGCTCTTCTGTCAATGCGCTCATTGTTTCATTGAGAAAATGTGTACTGTGATCACTCATCAATACCTTCCGACAACCAAACCTGGTCAACACATATTCAAGCAAAAAAATTTATGTTGTTCCCCTTGTACAGTCTTTCACAGGTTGTGCCTCCACCCATCTGGTCAAATACTCTATCGTCGTGATAATGTAGCGTGCACCCATTTTCTTTCCTGGGGACTGAATTGGTCCTACAAAATCAACTACCCATTTCTTAAATGGCTGCAGTGACACTTGTAGATTCAGCGACAGCTCATCCCTCCTTGATGGCCTGCCCATCCTCTGACATGCATCACATGCGTTACAATATGCTTTAGAATCTTTATGCAGCATCAGCCATCAAAACCCAGGGCAAAAAACCTTATGCGTTGTTGCTTTCCCTGCATAATTTCCTCCCATAGCTCCCCCATGAACTTCAGTGAGGATAGTGTTTCGTTCAAAATCGGGCATATATCATCGAAGCATTTCATCTGATCTCATTTTATACAATATTTTGGCATTTACAGAGAACTCTTCAATGTGCACTACCAACTCTTTCTTCTACTGACTGTTATACTCTTCTAGAGTTTTCCCTGTAGTCAAGAAATGGATAATATTCGTGAAGTGGTTATCCGCTATGCGTACCATGAAGAGTTGCATGTTGGGAAGCCCTTCCTCCAAATTACTAGGCTCTTCTCCTGTCTCAATACGTGACAGATGGTCAGGGCCGACATTCAACCTTCCTGGCTTCACAATTACTTCAAAGTCTGATTCTTGGAATAAGAACAACCCCCTGCATATGTCCCCCCCCCCCCCAACACAAGCTTATTGACTAGATACTTCAATGGAGAATGGTCTGTGTACATCTTGAAATGTCCACCCAGCAAGTAATGTCTGAATTTCTGGAGCACGTACACCATAGCCAACCCTTCGCGCTCTTTCATCGAATAGTTCTTTTTATCCTTTGACAATTTTGTACTCACAAACGCTATAGGATGATCCAGTTCTCCTTCATCATCATGTTTTAGCACTACTCCCAATGTAATACACGAGGCATCCACATGCACATGGAATTCCTTCTTCCAGTCCGGGAACACGAGTATTGGCGCATTATCCATTTTCTCCTTTAAGACATCCAAACTACGTTGACAATATTCATTCCAATAGAATGTAGCATCCTTCTGTAGAAACTTTTCCATGGGCACCGTAATCTTTGCATAAGCCTTGATGAATTTTTGATAATAATCCTTATGGTCGATTGTTGCGCGCAGCTGTTTAACACTCCTCAGGGCTTCCAAGTTGATTATTACCATGATCTTCACAAGGTCCACCATGAGTCCTTACCTGCATACCACATGACCCAGCAAAATCCCAAAGGGGACATAAGACAAGCACTTCTTTAGGTTCAATGCAATCTGATATCTTCAGCACGTATCCAACATTAAGCGCAGACTATCTACATGGTGCTTGACTAGCCCAAACACTCTCCAGTGATCGAAATAAACCTCCAATAATTTGTGAATGAACTCATTGAACGTCGTGATGGCTATGTGAGAGAATATTTCCAGTGCATTCTTGAGTCCAAATGGCATTACTGTATACTGGAAACAACCCCATTCCATTGTGAAGGTTGTCTTACTCCTATCCTCTAGCGTGATGTTAATATGATGGTACCCAGAGAACACATCAGTTAAGGAATATGCTTCCTGTCCTCCCACATTATCCAATACTTCATTAGTAAACGATGTCAGAAAGGGATCAAGGACATAGGCATCATTAAGCTTTCTGAGATCTACGAAAATCCTTATTTCGTCCTTCTTATTCTTTTCCTAAACTACCATTGGACTCACCCAATCAGAATCCTCCATAGGTTCAATAATACCTACTTCAAGCATCTTGTCCAACTCCACACAAACCTTTTCCTTGTATTTGGGATTAAGGCGATATGGCCTCTTCTTAACAGGCTCTGCATTCGGTTTCAAAGTTATTTTCATTACTCCCAAATCACCTATGATGCCTTTCAGGTCCGAAAATTTTGTAGGAAACAAATCCTGATATTCGCGGAGCAACTCAGAGACTTTATCTATTGTAGCATCATCTTAGTAATCCCCAATCTTCGCAAACTTCGGCTCCACCTCTGTGCCAATGTTTATTTGCCTAGTTTTCAATGGTGCAGTGATGTCTAGATTCTCTGTCTGCAGTCCCTCTACCTCCCGGTGGACTTTTGTTTCTAGGATGTTAATATTCATTGGATCCTCATCCTCTCCATCAGTAGTCATATTATAGCATTCTAGTGCATGGCATAGTTGGGTGCTCCAATTGGGTTGAATCAATTCCAAAGGATCCTATGGTATTCAGAAGATTGTTGCCTTATTCTCTTGTAGAGCCTCATCAATGCTTTCGAACCCATCTTCAAAGCTGAATGTCCTCATGAACCCTTCTCTTAATACATCCCATTCCATGGTGCCATGGCGGAGCTCTGTCTCCAAATACCAGTTCATATGGATTACGTCCAAAGTGTGACAGAATAAATGCACCCATTTTGGTTGCGGCTCTGTTGCATATACCTTAGTCCATTTAGCCAAGTGATCAAACAGATCATTCCTCCCACCATACTTATCAGTTACCAATACTTTAGGTTGACCAAACCTTGTTCTCATCATTCTTCTATAATCGCACCACTCATCAAAGTTGTCTTTATGCGTTTCCCACCACCGACCGGGCATAACGCACAGTGCCCAATCGAATGCCTAGAAACGGTAATCCTCAAGAACTTCTCTTTCAAAAGAATCAAAAAATTTATCCACGTCATTTAAACCATATGTAATAAGGAAAATTTCTTACCTCCGACGACACACAGTGCAATGATTTGGTCATCATGTTGTAGCATGATGTGGATACTTCATGCAACCTATTTGCCAATGTTCCAACTTTTCATCTAAATCCAAAGTATAGGAACTTTTGCGCTCCCATGAAATTCATTCATCAGCTGTTTTATTAACTCAGTCTTGGTCTCGCGCTATTATTTTATAGGTCTTATCCAAATCATCACCGCCCTCCTCATAGTCGCAGACTGGTTCTGTATAGCATGGTCCTTCTGCAGAGTCCAATGGTACTACAACATTGAGTGATTTCCTTTAAAATGACATCATCTGCTTCTTCAAATTGATGACCCCATTCATATCCATAACCCAATCAATTCCTAGGAATGCAGGGTATGGATTGCTATCATCAACAATCTCTATTACTTCAAAATCAGCGAGCACACTCGCACCTTCGATATCTATGGTAATCCCCTGTAATTGTCCCATAGGGATAATATTATGCTAGTTCGCCATCCTCAGTTGAATCGGAGACCACTGCAGTGCATGTATCCCCATCCTCTCGTAGGTTTTCTTAAGTAATACGTTCACGTAAGTCCCCAAATCTAGAATAACCTAGTCCATCTCATAGTCTCATATTTGCACAGTAAGCCTCATTTCTCACCTTGTTCTTGCCTTATCCTTACTGATCTTTCTGACTACACAGGGTCCATCAGAAGAATTATCCTTACCGGCACGTTTGTTGATTAACCCTTGTAGTCCTTTTACAACCTTGCTATCATGCAATAGTTTCATACAAGTCTCCAAGAATGTGGTAAGCACAGAGGGGTCAACCTCTATAGGTGTGCTGGTATCTGGCAGTTTGTTCTGACTTCCTGAGGTAGAGGCCTCAACAAATATTTTCTTTCTTCCATGAATGTTTCCTTCGCATGCTCTATATCAAACCCGGCCTCCCTTTCTGGAGCCTTGTGGACCCACTCAATTTGTTCATGTTGTTTCCCTTTATCATCACTAGTCATCATTTCGCTTTGCAGCACAATATTCACATTGGGATCCTCTTCGCGGGGCTCGGTCTTCATCATCTGTAAATTTTGGGTAGGATGCTAAGGCTACGACTTCTTCTCTTGCATTTTAGCTATCAATATAGGGCATTCTCCTATTGTGTGGTCAAACTGAGTTCAGTATCGACACGACGGCCAAGTCTGGTTTGTATACTCCTGTGTGTAGTGTCCTCGCATTCTGTAATTATAGAAAATAACTTTCCCTCGACCTTTACTAGGTCCTCCTCCTCTGCGGCCTTATCCACGACCCTAATACCCTCTGTGCCCTCCCCTAGCACCCCAAATTGGAGGCTGATTTTCTGCTTGCATTCGATATGTGGGCATTCCATCCACCATTAACTCATAGCTATGATAATATCATTCATCGTGGCCCACTAATTTACAGAAATCGCAGAATAATTGTTGGGGTGTCTGCACGAATTTCTGCAGTAAGTGGCAATTGTTCGTTACATGTTTTCCAACCACCTAACATATAGTGCACCATAGTACGGGGCCTGTACTTGGTCCTACTGGAGCTTCCTACCTTAGGTGCATCGACCCTCCCTCTATAATATAGTTCACGAAGACAGGGTAGTGATCTTTGTCATGCCCCTCGCTTTTACACTTGAGGCACCAAACCTCTTCATGCACCTACGGCCAAGCCGCTTTTTCCTTCCTCAAACTCTGCAACTCCAAGCAGAGGTTCTACAATTCCTCATGAATTTGTTGAACCCCTAGTCAAGCATCTTGAATAGGTATTTCATTCAATCTCATCACAATTTCTAGAACTCTCTACCTGAGTTCCTATCTTTTGTTGCGATAAAGCAACCCTTAGGTGGGGCAGGAGTGAGGCTACAAACCATTCGTGGTGCTGACTATCTATAAGATTCATATTAGCTTCACGGAACTGGAAATTCAATCATTGATCTAATTCCCAGGGCATTTCACCAAGACTCATCATGATTTCCTTAAATCCAATTATTGATCGTGATTCAGACTTAGGCTTACTGAATTCTTTGCTCAGAGAAGTTTGAGTGTATGCTAATGATGCTAGTGGGTTATCGGTGTAGTACTTAGTGTACCATGTCAGTGCCTGATCCTGCAAAGTGGTAACCAACTGCACCTTATTTATATTATCATCCATAATTTATTGTGTTTTTCATACAACCTTCACAAAAAACCAAAACTGATTCAGATCCTCACTTCCTAATCCCTTGAAAATGGGCAACTTCATGGTATTCGACATGTTGAGCGACGATGTTGGGTCCCTATAATACTAGTGATTACCCCATTACTATTGTAGTTGTATCCATTATTAATATTGTTGTGCCCCTATTGTCCCCATATTGTTATTATTGTGCCCCATAGAATCCCTCTATTGTTATTTTTGTGGCTTTATATTATTATTGTTAGGTCGGTTGGGTTATATTGTGACTCCTTAAACTCTTATATATAAAAAAGAGGTTTTTTCATTTGAATCATCCAAGAATTGTTCATTTATGTAATGTAAAGGAGGTTGCCCCCTTGAAGAGGCTGAATTCTAAGGTGTTGATCTATCTTTTCTATCTTTTT
>APFE030615218.1:0-47720 GCA_000404065.3 Pinus taeda | reverse complement strand
TTACATAAAGCTATTTATGAGAAGGAAATGTTGGCAATACTCCATGCACTTAAGAAATGGCGACCCTACCTAATGGGAAGACACTTCAACGTAAAAATGGATCATGATAGCCTTAAATACATTTTAGAACAAATATTATCCTCTGAAGAGCAACAAAAGTGGGTCACAAATATGTTCAATTATGACTTTGAAATCATCTACAAAAAAGGGAAGCAAAATGTGGTGGCAGATGCACTATCAAGAAAGGATGAGGATGTGGAAGCATTGTTGTGCACCATTTCTATTATCCAACTAGACTGGATAAATGAAGCAAGGGAGGAATGGAAGAATGACAAAGAAGTGTGGGCACTTATTCGAAAGTTACAACAAGATTCCAGTACGTCTGATACATTTAGCTGGCAAAATGATTCGTTATGGTACGAAGATCGCTTATACCTCTGTAAGAATTCCCAGCTAAAACAAAAGATTCTTATGAAATTGCACACTTATCCCTTAGGAGGGCACTTTGGATTTTTAAAAACTTACCACAGGGTTAAGAAGGAATTTTTTTGGGATGGCCTTAAATCAGATATTCAAAAGTTTGTGGTGGAATTTTTGGTTTTCCAACAAAATAAAGTTGAAACAATTAAGACACCGTGTCTATTACAACCTTTATCCATTCCAAGCCAATGTTGGGAGGAGGTTTCAATGGATTTTATCACAGGTTTATCCAAGTCTGAGGGAAAGAGTGTCATCATGGTGGTAGTTGACAAACTTATCAAGTATGCACACTTTTGTGCATTATCATGTCCATTTAAAGCCCGTACAGTTTCTACTGCATTTATGGAAACAATTCAAAAGCTACATGGAAACCCAAAGATTATTGTAAGTGACAGAGATCCCATTTTCACTGGAAATTTTTGGAAAAAATTATTTTCTTGTCTTGGTACTCAGTTAGCTCATAGCTCATCTTATCATCCTCAATCTGATGGGCAAACTGAGATAGTAAGCAAATGTTTGGAAGGATATCTTCGTTTCTTTGTATCTGATAAACAGACACAATGGGTCAAATGGTTGCCTCTGGTTGAATGGTGGTATAACACTTCCTTCCATACAGCAACAAAAATGATCCCATTTATGGCACTTTAAGGGTATCAACCACCATCCATCACATCATATTTAAGAGAAAATTCTAAGGTTCAGGCAGTGGAACATCACATCGAACATCAACAACAAGTCCTCCAACTCTTAAAGGATAACCTCGTGTTGGCACATAATAGAATGAAACAAAAGGTAGATCAACATCGCAGGGAAAGAAGTTTTGATGTAGGTGATTGGGTATTCCTACAGCTACAACAATATAAGTAAATGTCCCTCAAGCAAGCTAAGAAGGATAATAAATTATCACCAAAGTATTATTGTTAGTATAAGGTGTTGCAAAAGCTTGGTACTAAGGCATACAAATTGGAGCTTGCTACAGCTTCTCGATTGCACCCAGTTTTCCATGTTTCATGTTTAAAGAAGGTTATAGGCGACAAGCTCCCAGTTCAAACAATCTTGCTGAACTTGACGAGGAAGGAAAAATTATAGTGGAACCTGAAGCAGTCACAGAAACAAGAACTCGATAGCTTCGAAATCGATCAATTTCGGAGTATCTTATCAAGTGGAAGAACTTATCTGCTGAAGATTCCACATGGGAGGATGAGAATTTTATACAGAAGTATCCAGAACTACTCAAGCGTTGAGGATAACACTTTTTTGAAGGAGAGGGGCATGTTGGGTCCCCATAATACTAGTGATTACCCCATTACTATTGTAGTTGTACCCCTTATTAATATTGTTGTGCCCCTATTACCCCCATATTGTTATTACTGTGCCCCACAAAATCCCTCTATTGTTATTTTTGTGGCTTTGTATTATTATTGTTAGGTTGGATGGGTTATATTGTGACTCCTTAGACTCCTATATATAGAAAGGAGGTTTTGTCATTTGAATCATCCAATAATTGTTCATTTATGTAATCTAAACGAGGTTGCCCCCTCAAAGAGGCTGAATTCTAAGGCGTTGATCCATATTTTCTATCTTTTTGTGAGCTGGTTTCATAACATGCAATGAAGTTGGTGGTGGCATGGGCGAAGGTGTATGTTGTGGAGGTGAAGGTGGAGGTGGTGTGGGCAGATGAGGTATTCGCAGAAACACCTACCTTATCAACTGTATAACACTTTGTGGTGAGGCTTGTACTGCTCCCTCGTCGTTACTTGAAGGAGGTTCTATCAATGGGCTATGTTCAAGACCTTTTCTTCCTTGGTTTCTAAAACTTCGTCCGCTTCGCGTATATCCAAACATCAAGGAAATGGCATAACACGATTTTCACACAAGATCATCTTAATCAAAGTACTCAAAGATCTTAAGTACTTACCATGTGGCCCCTTGAAGAAGCGTCGCTCTACTTCACTGTAATTGACTGAGGTATCAACCACGAACTCGATTGTTGGTTTTCACCCTATACAGAAATTACCTGCATATGAATTCTAAAACACAGAAAATAAACAATGCGAGAGCATAACACATAAAACATATACACAGAGATTTCCCCTGGATCCCAAAACCGAGACTACCAGCTTGATTTTTCATTATGTTCCTTTCAATGTTATAATACATATTTATACATGTTGAAGCATCCAATACCATCGACTGAAAACCATCGCATCCAATACCATGGACCGAAAACCATTGCATCCAAAAAACATGTGCGGAAATCATGCACAAAACCATAGGTGGGTCTGCCCAAACTGACATAGGGTCAAAAACAAAAAAAAATCGGGGCGTTGCGCCAAACCGCATGAAGTGGGGTTACGAGTATGCCTCAAACCCCCTGTGACCCCCCCCCCTTCTACACAATCCACGCAACAAAGGGGGGCTCCGCCCCCCCTCTAACCCCTAGTTAACTATGTGGGCTAGTCGTAGAAAGAATATAACACAACCCAACATCTGTAAAAAATCCTCCAATGACTCGATCAAACCAGTGATCAACTATGCGTGTGATCTTATCTTCAGAAGCTTCCAACCTTCGCACGAGATCTGGGTCCACACAATCGAACCATTAAGCCTCCACAGTCCTTGGCCTTCTACCAATTTAGCGATCCACTTGTATAGTCTGATTGGGAAGGTGTAGAAGAATATTTCATGTATTTCTATGTATCAGTATCTGTCCAACAACTATTCTTTTGTCAGGCATGGATTCCTATTTTCTTGCACCACGAATTTGTGGATATTTCTATCCAACCACTTCTCAATTTCCTTCTTGGTCGGATTCCAGTGATGCGACATCACACTTCTATTTATGTAGATCTTGGTCTTGGCAATAGAACTATTTGTTGGCTTAGTGGGTCCTATCTCAGGTTCAGAGTTAGTTGTGCCAAAAAAATCCCTACACTATTGGCCCTTTCGACATCAATCCATGGAGTGCGAACTAAAGTCTCACCCGAAGCAGTATGGGGGATGTTAGAAGCAAGTTTCCACACCTAGAGATAATCTTGATGTTATTTTGTGCCTTAGATCTGTCTTCACGCAAATTGATAAGCCGTTATGGCTTATCGATATAACTTCCTTTAATCAACCTCTAGACCTCTGCGAAGGTCTACGACTAGATTTCATGAACCCTGAACAGGTGGATTAGCTACTTACGCACATCAAAGATTACTCTTAACCTAGTATTTACTCAGATTTACTTAAGTGTTCGATATTTTTAACATGAAACAATATAATCTTTGCGTAAGAACTTAATATTAATTGTGTTCAGATAACAAAATTGACCGAGTAAAGTCACACATCAATACATCATTATTTTATAAACCCATTATTCATCACAACATAAAGCGCATTCATACATAATAGAAGATAATAGATAAAACACAAGTATTTCTACAACAATCTTCTTTATTGATATTTAGTTAAGCTTATGGACCCAATGCTTCCTTGCACACTCAACTGCAGGGGTCCACGCATTGAGCTGCAGACTCTACTATAGGCCTCTGCGCACTCAGCTATAGAGCCTTTCTTCTACCTTCTGTGCTAACTTAAACTCCTTTTGTCGTACCCATAAACAACTTCTATTCATTTCTTATGATTCTTGCCTTAGACTCTCTAAGACACACCTATTTATGGAATCCCGTGGTCTACAGACCATGGGTAGATCTTCGAAAGCTTACTCAACTTAGATAAAATGGGTAAAACTATTTTTGACTCTTTAATTAACTATGCACTCTGTGACCATAATTTGTGGAGACTTTACATCTTTATACATCAAAACTTGGGATTTTTCCCCAAAATTGACCTAGGGGACCCCATCCAAACACTAATCCACCTATTCAAGGTTTGCGAAAGCCAATCGTAGACCTTCACAGAGGTCTAGAGGGTGATAAAAGGAAGTTATATTGATAAGTCATAAGGGCTTATCGATCTGTGTGAGGATAGATTTAGGGCACAAAACGACATCACACTGATCTCTAGGTGCCGAAACTTTGTTCCATCATCCCCCCATACTGCTTCGGGTGAGAATTCAGTCTGAGCTCCGCGGATTAATGCTGAAAGTTCTAGTAGTGTAGGGATTTGTTTGGCGCAACTAACTCTAAACCTGGGTCAGAACCCACTAGGCCAACTATTAGCTACTTATGTGCATCAAAGACTACTCTTAACCCAGTATTTACTCAGATCTACTTAAGTGTTCAATATTTTTAACATACAATGATATAATGTTTGTGTAAGAACTTAACATTAATTTCATTCAGGTAACAAAATTGATCCAGTAAACTCGCGCATCAATACATCATTATTTTATAAACCCATTATTCATCATAGTATAAAGCACATTCATACATAATAGAAGATAATTTATAAAACAAAAGTATTTATGTAACAATGTTCTTTATTGATATTCAGTTAAGCTTATAGACTCAATACTTCCCTGCACACTCAGCTAAAAGGGTCCACGCACTCAGCTGCAGACTCTACTCTAGGCCTCTGCGCGCTCAGTTGCAGATCCTTTCTTCCACCTTCTACACTAACTTAGACTCATTTTGTCATACCCATAGATAACTTCTACTCCTCCGTTATCATCCTTGCCTTAGACTCTCTAAGATACACCTATTTATACAATCCCATGGTCCGCGGACCATGAGTAGATATTCAAAAGCTGACTCAACTTACATCAAATAGGGTAAAACCCTTTTTCAATCTTTAATTAACTACGTGCTTCGCGACCACAATTTGTGGAGACATTACATCTTTATACATCAAAACTTCGGATTTTCCCCCAAAACTTGGGCTTTTCTCCCAAATCCTGGGTTTTTGCCCCAAAATTGACCTAGGGGACCCCATCCCAACACTCTTCTTGTGGTTGCTTTCGTCCACCCATCGGGATCAAAATTCATGTAAAAATATTAGCCAAGAGGCCTTAGCATAGTGGAGGAATTGCATAGGAAACGATTGTAAAACAGTCCATCATTTAGCTAATCTTGAGAACAAAAAGTTTCTCCCATCACCATCTCTTGATGCTCCCTAGTCCCCTGGTCTTTGAAAATAAATTAAAAGTAGCTATGAGATTTTGGGATTTTTTTTAATTTATCCACTATTGTTCCCTGCCCCCTGCAATCCCAATTCTCTATTTAAATTCAATTTAAAATATGTTATGAGGTTTTGGATTTCTGAACTTTTGGGTCAAAACTTCGTTAGGATATTATGTTAAAAATAAGTTGCGTGTAATATAAAAACCTTTTGTCTACTAAAGGGCCCTTGGTGCCTGACTCCTTTTTAAAATTACTCACGAGATCAACCCTTCAGGGGTTCTTAAATTTATGTGGTGAGTTTTTGTCAATAGACGACCCTTGCTCCAACAATTGATGGATCCCTAGTACCTAATGCTTTTGGGAATTTCCATTTTATAAATGTTACGAGGTTTTAGGGTTCTAGCCCTGGACTATAAACTTTGTCTAGTGCTAGTTTTAGTTCCCTACCTCTGTCTATTGACAAGAATTTTCCAAAAGTAGAATTTGGCTAAGTGTTAGGCTTATTGGTTCAGTCTCGACTTATGTACTTCAAATCCTTTGGGCTATCTTCTCTCTTCATATCTCTCCTCCAAGGTTTAAAACAGGAAGTATTTTTCCATTATACTCTTGTCCAAGATCACTTTCATTGTGACTTGATCTCGTCTACACTCAACTCTGTTTCGACCTCTATCTCTTTCTACAATGCTTCTACAATCTCCCTTTCTCTCGCGATCCTTCGCTAATTATTGGATCATTAATCATTTTTTATCAACAATCAATGATTTTCTTCCCCGAGCTCCTGAATTTGTCACTGTTCAGATTTAGGTCTCTTTTGTAGCTGAAGGCATTAATCACTCTTGAGATTTGTTTCTCTTGATGACCGAAGGTAATTTGGACATTGTGGATGCGAAGAGGGCTCCATGTAGGTTGATAGGTGGCGTGTAGGAGACACATTGCGAAGTCGGCTTGGGTGGAAATGAAGGGAGGAGGGTGATACAACAAATGGTTTCACACTCGCCTAGCAGTGGTATTGACTATAGACGTAGTCACCATGCTAGCTTGATAGGTGGTGGTCCCATCTATATTTTTTCGATGGGGTGCTTGGGCGGGCTTAGAGATGAGGCTAGATTCCCCTAGAATCCATCATAGTCATTGATTTATCAAGCATTCCATTTTAACCTTGGCTTTCCAAGGGAAAGTGATGGCTTTAACTACCACGGTTGTTACCCCGTCGTGGCTCCTCCAGGATAAGGCCACTTTTGGATGGACAGGGACCCACTTGGTAAGTAATTACTCTTTCACCATTTGAAATCAAAATCGGGGAAAATCCCACATTCCATAGACACTTGTGCTTGACCTTCTTTTCCTTTATCCTCCATTTTTATATAGATATAGAGTCCCAAATACTCTTTGAGGTAATAAACCAAAACCTTCTATAGTACAACACTTTTAGGAAACATAGATGTGTTACAACATTGGATCCTATTGGGGAAAGTGTCTTGCTAGCAAGGCGCTAAGAACATACAAAGAAGTAGCCTTGTCGGGCATGGAGTCAAAAATATATTGAACCGTAAAATATCCTTGAAACTTTTTTTTGCTGGAACTCTTCTTCTTATAAAAAATTGAAATGCAGAACTGTAACTTCTAAAATATGGAAATGAAATGATCGCATAGTGAGACTATTTATGCACAACTCCTACTGAACCTACTTGTGTGCAGGGATTAATTCAGTCGAGTGAAATTGTCCTTCCAATGATACCCACCCAACATCTGAGTACTAGACCTTATGCCACTATGCTCTTGAAACATAATAACTAAAATGGGCACATACCACATGCAAAATTTAGACAAAAAATTTGACACATACCTCAAAACTGATGTATGCTATTGACCAAAGAAAGATACCATGTTGTTATTTATTGGGTCATAAGATGGATGGGAGAAACAATTCGCTGCTTCATTTACTTAAACAGTTCCCTGATGCAAATATTTTTGCATAATAGAGACACAATCATTTCTTGGTTCTTAAACTTCAGGCTCTTGCTAAAAGGATGGTTGTTGGTCATATTCTTCCCACTTTCCTATAAACAAGGCCTTTTACAAATCTTTTGGAGATATCAACAAAACATCTACTCCATTTCCCTCCTTAGAGTAGGCCTGATCAAATTTTAGGTTCCAAACACGACCAAGTTTCATTTCCTCCTTTCTCATCCTGCAGTCAGCTACGGGATCATAAAATTGGTGACAAAAATTCAGAAGAGCTTCATAGTCTTGATTATTGTTTTGACATGAACGCTTTTGTGTAGGTAATTTACAATTACTACTTAGCTTTTCAACTTTGGCCTCTTCTTGAAAACATTGTTTCTAGTAATCTTCTTGCCACTTGCTTGCAAACAAATCCTTTTGAAAATTTGTAGCAATCTCATCCTCCTTTGAATCATATGAATCATAAATCAGAGAATCTTCATCAAATTTATTACTATCTTCTTGAACTTCAAAAAAATAGATGGGTATGAACTGTTGAAAATGCAGAAGGACAGTCCTAATTTAATTTTGTCCTTGAATTAAATTAGGAATAAAATTGTAATTCCACATCACAAAACAACTTGTACAAGTTAAATAAGTGAAATTGACTTAGTTGGCTCAGTTAATTCGAGTTGAGGGTCTAACTTGAGTAATGTATAGTGTATCCTACATTATAGGAGCCATGGTTGAGTTTATTTTGTGTTGTAATTAATTCAGTTGAACTAAGTTAAATTAAGTTAAACTAGTTCCAACTGTTGTAGGAACTAGCGGGAGGTCTAGTAGTGTGGTGCTGCCTGCAGTGATCAACCAATTAATTGATGATTAAATCATAAATAGCTCATGCATGTCAGATCTAAGAGTTACCTAGTTGAGATTGGGGTTCAAGGCATGTGTAATATTGGTTGTATTATTATCTGAATTGTATAGATGGTGCATGCAGTTAGAGGAAGAGGGTAAAGGAAATGTGCAATCCAATGGAGGAAAATTACTATTAAATAGGGGCTTAATTCGTCATTGAAAAATGCAAGGAAGTAGGAGCTTGGAAGGTTAGGAATTTGGCTAAGTGTTGGCCAAAGTAAGTCTAGGAAGCAGGGAGACACATAGAGATAGTGCAGAGGTTTCTCAGGCTTGAGCAAAGAATTTTAATGTTTTCATACTTTCTGACTAATGCAATATACAGATAGGATGAGATTTTAGTTGTGGCTTTCCCGAGAAGATAATTCTGTAATATGTTGATTGAATTATTTCTCTTGTATGCTTCGTGATTTCTTGACCAATGAATTCTTTCCGTTGATCAGTAAAGTAGATTCATGTCTTTTGTTTTAGAAAATTTCATAAGGAGTTTGAATCTACGAGGAATTTCTACATGAACATGGGCAAGTAAAACTATTCAACAACTACTGATATATACCCAAAATAAGAAATTGTCTTTATTTTATACTTGTAGTTATCTTTGGAATATGCCCATACTTTGTTCTCCCTCTAAAGGATGTAAGTCATAACTAGAGCCTCTTTGTTAGCCCCAATGTTAGCTTCCTCTATTTATACAACTTCCAATAATTTGGATTGTTCTTATTCTAGAGCACCCAACTCCCCATATGAGTCATACAAGTCATAAAAAGGAGAACCATCAAATTCAACATAATAATGTCTATGAGGGTTTGTCTATAGCTTAACAATGCATCCTTCCTTTTCTTGATTGTCGGGAAGTGCTTCTTGATGCAGGTATATGTTTTCTTGGTGTTGAGCTCCACAAACATCTTCAAAAACATCATCAGCCTTAGAAATATTTTCAAGTTTAAAATATTCACAACAAACTTCAAATAGAGAATCTATTGGATATAAATGTTTGCAAAAATAATTATATGGTTTGTGGAAGCTCTTCAAAGAAGATATGTTGCAATGGCATAGGGTTTTGTACCAAAATGTAGTGCCTTTATCCAAAGAATAGATGAACAACTTCATTTTAACATCCTCATGAACAATACCATATTTCTCCATACATTCATGAAATTCTTAAGGTGTTGGGTTGGGCTTTCATATGCACTTCCACTGAGCATAGGAAAATAGGTATAACATTCTTGAAATGGAGGGACATGATGAGGATAACCAACAACCAAATAAAAATCTAGGGGGGTATTTGCTAGACAAGAATGAAAGTAGATCCATTTTACATGAGAGATATCGAACCACACTTCCTTTGCTCACCAGACAAAGGAATGCATAAATTTCCACCCAGGGAAATATATTTAGAATCATTCCTCCATGATGGTGTCAGAAGGTGTTGTTGCTCCTAGAGAAATCCATCAGGTTGAGGACAAGGGTCAGTTCCTAGGACATCTAAGTGTTTCTAAAGGATTAATTCATTCTTCTCAAGAATTAGATACATAATTATGAAATCTGGTCCAATCACCCTACTCTAAGGAAGATTCAATAAAACTTAAGCCATATGTCATTCCCAAGACTTAATGTTCATTTATGGTGGCTAACACACTAAGAGTGCAATTTCATTGGTCATTGCAGTATAGGTGAAAGAGGAAATACAGGGAGAGAAACTCATTGCAGGGGTTGGACAAAGATAGAATACTTTGCGCGAAATTCTAGTAGGATCATGAACATGAACAACTTTATTTTCACATCTTCATGAACAATACCCTATTGCTCCATGAATTCATGAAATTCCTTAAGGTGTTGGGTTGGGCTTTCATCTACACTTCCATTGAATGTAGGAAAATAGGTATACAATTCTTGAAATGGGGGTACATGATGAAGATAACGAACAATAGAAGAAAAATATAGGGGAATAAATTCGCTGGCCAAGAATAAGTAAATCCATTTTGGAAACCCCTTTAGGTGAGAGATCTCAACCCACACTTCCTTTTATCACCGACCAAAGCAATGCACAAATTTCTATCTAGGGGAAGATATCTTGACTCATTTCCTGACAGTGACACCAGATGATTTTTTCTCTCCAAGATACAACCCAATTGTAGCGGCTACAACCACCCTCCAAAATTTTTCGTTAGCCCATTTTGGAGCCTCCCTACCAGCCTTACACAACACTTTGTCGTGCTTCGTCAAGAACACAACCTTTAGTGTTTTTCATGCACAAAGGAAGCCTGTCAAGCATAGCTTGATACATTCCCCTCATAGGTTGTTCTCCCAAACCTGGTCCAGCTACAAGTTGAGCAGCTTCCCTTAGAAAATTGTGCATTTCTGGAGGGCAACAAACCTTCCTCCAGAAATTGTGCAATCCTATTTGGAAGCCTGTTGGGCTCTAGGATTGCACAATCTTGCCTGTCAACGCTCCCAGTAGGATTTGCGCAAATTTTCCCAGTAGGGTTACTCAGCCCAGAATTTTCACAAATCTGGGCAATAGTCAACTGATCTGATCAGAAATTGTGCAAACCTCTTGGGCAATCAGCCCAGCTCCCAACAAGAAATGCACAATTTTCTCAAGTAATTGATAAGTTGCATGCATGAGCAGCCCTGTTGACTAGTTCCACCCAGGACCAAGGAAACTTAAATTGCATGCATGACTAGTTCTTCTTAGAATAGAAAAAGGAAACATGCAAAAGGAATCCCATGATTTAGGGAGCTACTTTTAGTAGTCGGGGGTTACATGCAAAGTTGTTTTAAAAGTTTCCCTCCTAGTGTCACTTTTTCCTAGATTTGTGGCATGTGCATCGTGAGCCCAAAATTATTTATTTGACACATCAGAGCTCATTATTTCACATAAATCTTGGAGGTCTGACATCCCGCAGCACATCCAAGACCCTTCGACACATCTGACTCAGCTATTCATGGATAAGTGGCCTCAACTTGTCCTTTTAAGCATTTATGTCACTTTTTTTGTATTTTCTTGCATGAGTGTTGTTTTCTTCATTTCTTTGAATGCTGTTGTCATTTACATGCATACTAGCTTGTCCTAGCTCTGTTTCAGTTTTCATTGCTATCTCACTGTTATGGCATGCATGAAATTGTTTTGCACGAAAGTTTGCCCAACCAGCGAACTGCTTCATCCACATGCATGGTGATCTGTTTGTTGAATCTTTCATTGATGTTTTGCATGCACTGTCAATAACTTCTACATTCACTTAATGTCACCATCCATTCACTGTCTTATTTTCTTTCAGTTGCCTGTCGGCAAGCCAAGCCAACCTTGGTCTGGACTCTGCCTCACTAAGATTGCATTGTGCAATCTGGGGAAGGAAGGCTCTACCTTCCTCTCCAAAAATGCACATTTTTTCCCATCGCTAGCCTACAGGACTATTTTGCACATTTCTAGAGGACAATGACTGTTGGCCCAAGAAATTGTGCAAATCAGTCTGTGGGCTTGCAGTCCTTCCCAGCTAGAATTGCGCATTGCATAATCCCAATAGCCAACAACCATTCTAGATTGTGCATTGCACCAATCTAGCAGCCAGCCCTGCCACCTAGATAGTTTAGACTTATTTTTGTGTAGTTTTGGCAGCTAGTCACCCAACCTCGTGGAAGAAATTGTGCAATCTTAGTCATGAGTTTGCCAGGTATGTGGCATGTCATTCCACAAAATTTGCTTTGTTTTCGTTGACAAATTTCTTTCCATGCATGTTTCTTTTCTCCAGATCTTTCAGGTGTTCATCTGTCTCAATGGCTTCCAAGAGAACAAGGTCTCAGGACACTAATGGAAATGCATCTAGAGCAACAGCTAAGCAAATGTCCTATAGTCTACTGATCTATGAAGATACAAAGTTGTATCTAGACAAGGACATCAAACTGAAGTGGAAAGAAGTCAATGAAACATCTGCAGACGCTTTTAGGGAAGACCTCAAAGACCATTAGGTGTATGTGAACATTCACAAGTCTCGCTTGTACTGGATTGCATGTAGATATCTCATGTTCCCATGCGCAAACATGATACACTGGATCATCTCTCACACTAATCTTGAGACAATGAGTTTGAACAGTGTCAGTGGGATGAAGCTTGCAACCTTCTGGGAACAAGATTATGATGAGATGTATCAGATTTCAAAGCCGTGACTATCATGGAGACTCCATTTGGCTTACCCAACAACAATGATAACTCCAGAGACATTCCGAAGGATTGGGTAACGGATCCAAGTCATTTCAGGATGACACCCAACCAGGTATACAAGACAAAGATAATGAGGAAGGCATACCAATACTTGATCATATTTGCTTGTCAACTATATGGTCGAGCAAGCACTGAAACCTTCCCACAGAGTTAGGTGTTTGCACTGGACCGAGTGGCTAAAGAAGGAAAACCATGTAACTGGTTTGACATACTAGCTCATGCACTGAAGGAGCAAGTCAGGAAGGCTCGACAGTCACCCAAAGGTATGCATGTAGATATTTACATGTCCAACTACATCCTAGATGCAGTCTGTGCTTGACATGAGTTCCCTAACTTGGAGTGGGAATGGTCACTGGCAGAGACTGCTATGAAAAAGTTTTTATCTGAATGCAACTTCAAAGGAGTAATCACATGACTATCCGATCATTTTGTCGTCCCTTTGTACAAGATGATATTCGAACAAGATCCACCCTGCATGTCAAAGGAACCAATGGATACATTGATAGGTATTACAGATTGGTATGCCTCACCATCCGACACTTTCATCCGAATGTTTAGAGCGGAGAAGCCTCTGCATGTTCTCCCAAACTTTACCTTGGATGTACTTGTCATACTGTAAGTAGCCTATCACATCTCGGCAGGATTAACAACTGGTCAGCAGCAGAAGAAGAAGGTACCTTGGTCCACTCTTCTGTTGCTGATTGGGCTATATGAGATCTAGAGTATCAATCAAGCAGATGTTGAAGTAGAACTAATAAATAAGTACTCATTTGACCTCCGAAGCTACAATCTATTGACCCACATTTCATTATGAAGGATAACTGCATGAGAGTTTAGTTCAACTAGATCCACGAGGCATTTCATTGGGTTGAGGAGGACCCATGGAGATATTGCTACAGTTTCTCTAGACCCAATGAACTATTCAGATTCACTGTGGAGTGGTTAGTGAAGTAGCGTGAAGTAGCATCTCAGAGAACACCGGCAGTAGAAGCAGTAGCAGCAGTGGCAATAGAGCCTTGCACACCTATTCACGAAAAAGGGAAGAGGAAGATTGTCAATCTCATGGAAGAGGAGCAAAGCTTCAAATTTCGAGCAAATCCACTTGTAGAGAAAGCAACTATTGCTACAGAGGCAAAGAGACAGCAACACGACAAGTGAATCGTGCGAAGGAAGAAGGATAAGAAGAGAATCAAAGAAGAAGAGAAGGAGTTGCATGAGCTGAGAGAGCAAATCTGAAAGGAACAAGAGCTACAAAAACATTAGAGGGAAGTGCAACAACAGCCGATATAGCAAGGGGCACATGATGTGCAAACTGAAGAAGCAATGCTTGTACAAGTAGTTGATTCACCTGAATAGCTGGCATTAGGCGAACAGGGTGAACGATCATAGGTGCAATACTTTGGTCATGAGATAGAACATTCACTTCAACAATTAGATGAAGACATGGAGCAACGGGAGTTGGAACAGGACATCGACCTCATGCCTCACCACAAAGAGGTTGACTCACCCGCTTCAATGCATCTAGAAGAAGAGAAAGTCTCGGATGACCAAGGAGGCACTGAGATCCTTGGTGATCAACCGAAAGGAGAGCAAGTCTCGGATGACTAAGGAGGCACTGAGATCCTTGGTGATAAGCCAAAAGAAGAGATGCACAACATCTCATTTGATGAATCCCAACATAGAGTTGTGCAATATCGTTGAGTGTTAACTCTGGAGCATCAAACATCCCTTGCACAAGTTGAAGAACGAGTGATCGTCACTGATGTGCGCAAGCATCCAACTTCTTTGGTCGATGTGACCAAAGTGTATCCTAAAGCCACCAGCTCAAGTGTTCATTTTATTATAGCTAAGAATGAGCGAATGGCAAAGGAACTACGGGTGGCCAACCAAGGAGGAGACTTGGTGACAATGTCTGCCCAAGCTGAATTGAAGAAGGCAATACTAGATGAAATATTGTCCCTTGACATAGTTATGGAAGCATTGTACTCCAATTCTGGTACCGTGCACAAGGCAGTCGTCCATCTCAACGGATGGCAATAGTGATGTGCTAGGAGAGCACGCATCTTGACAAACATACATGCTATAGCTGATGACATGCAAACATGGACGATGAATTACAAGGGAGCCTCACTTCACTTTCCAAAGATGATGAGGCCAAATGTGGTCGAGTTGAAAGCATGTATCCGGAGTTAGATCCCAAACTATGAGGACCTCCCACAACTCATCACTAGCATACAGGCTTCCCATGCACAAGTATTCAAGAGCATGGATGTTGTGGTGTGCACACATGCAATCCCATCACTTAGGACTCTCACCCAGGCAAAGACCAAGAAGTAGGTCTGATTAGAGCTTGACTCATACTTCGACGAGTTGATGCACATCGCCACCAGCCCAGACTTTCCTATTAGTGTAGACATCATGCAAAAGTATGTTGCTGGTCTGGCCACATTGAAAACAATGATGCGCATTATTTAAGACGAGTTGGACAGAGGAGCCCAAGTAGTGTACCCAGATGTTATGGAGGCAAAGGTCAGGTTTCAAATGGGTGTCACTACAGAACACACAGACACTATCAGAGACTACAAAGTTTGGCATCAATATGTTAATCTTGATGAGAATGAGGATGTTGAGCAATTGGACTTCCATAGTTGTCTAAGTCAGAGTGATGTCTAGTTTGGCTTGCTCAAGCCATTGCGTTCACATGGGTACATGTGCATTGTAATATTGAGTCATGTCAAGTGTAAGTCAAGTTTTAATAGTGAATGTAATAGTCATAGAGTAGGTGAAGAGTCATGAGGGTAGTTGAACAGTCACAAAGGGGAATGTCAAGGGCCACCACACCCTTTGCTATAAATAGTCCCTCATAACTCATTGTAGAGGATTTTGGTCAACCAAGATTCTATAATTAACACTGTCTTGAAGAAAGCTTGGACAATATTGTAATGCACCTTGGCTTCTCCACTCAACAAAGCTAGTTCATCTCTTTGGAGGAGCAGGCGGATGTGGCTGTAACGCTTCACTATTGGGGCTAGCAGGTTTACGTAGATGTATTGTATGATTGGGACTTACACTTCTTTATATAATAAGAGGCATCACATTTTCATGCATATGTTGTTCTTGTAGTTGGACTGCTCTGGTTGCTTAGAAATATATGTTGTTTAACTTACGTATTTGTGTATGAACTGCTTTGTATGCAATTATATAATTCTTTCTACAAATGTGCTATTGGTTTAACCATAAATTTGTATTGTCGATTGATCTGCTTTCTATCTTGTGATGCATCTTCACTCATCTATTCCCTTCTCAGCTGAGTACTGTTATAGGTTGCTAAGGGGCGCACTCATCTCAACCCCCATGTGTTAGAACCTCTCATTCACCTTCCTTGGCTCACTGCAGAGGTCACACCCTTGCTATTGACAGAGTTATCTTACTTGCCTCTGTGCAACATTGCAGTCAAGGCATTACCTTACGATCCACTGCTAGGACTCCTAAACCAAACAGTTTGAGGTCTTATTGGGGCTTCTTTCTAGGCAATCCCCTTGACATATTGGCGGGTCCAACATCATCATCATTTCCAAAGCTAGAAGGAGGGACGGATTGTTACAGATCCATTTGGGAACATCACTCCCATTATTTATATCAATACCATTAGGGCTCATCAAATCCTAATTTAGCTGCTACCTTCCCTAGACAAGTCACCTATTTGAATTCCTCCTTCCCTGAGAGTTCTTTGGTATGAAACCCTCCAGAATTGCCTCCTTGAGGTACCAACACAGCCTTGGACAGGAGTAAGTGTGGTTCATTATAGGTAGGCCCATGTTAGGGTGCTTTGCAGAGCACCTAGGCCCACTTTCACCTTTGATGGGAGAGATTGATAAAAAATCATTTAGGGTTCTGGGAATATTCTTATCCTTTGGAGTCATCTAGAAGATTCCCACACTTATCACCTCTTATGAGCTTGAAAATGGATGAGGAATGAGTTAAGTAACCTCCTATCCTCTCATCCCTTCCTCCGTGGAAGCTAACTCTAAGTATGGAAGGCCATTCAATACCCTCATTTATGACAAAACCTCCTCCATTTGTCTATAAATTGAGCACTTATCTAAGTAATCAGGAGTTGGACTTCGAGAATTTGTAAGGAGATACTGTTGGAGTGAGAATTTGAGTTTGTAAGTGAGTAGTGTTAGTTGCTAGAGTATTGTGCTATTGATGTGATGTTGGTTGGAACCCAAGCTGGAAGAGTGACAATGGATCGGACTTCATGGTTGTAATTCTTCCTTCTATTCAATAAAGCAGATTACACCTTTTTTCCATATTCTTATCTTGATATATGATGTTTATATGTGTCAATGTATCTCATCCCATTTACTTGTATTCGATAGATCTCTTGCTTTGATTGGTTCTATGTCTTATGTTTATACTTGTAGGTACTTTTTGAGTGAGTTAAGTTTGAGAAGGAGTGATAGGAGTCAAACAAAGGAGAGAAAAGGAAAGTGAAAGAACAATTAGGTCATTTTATTCTGTTTGTCTTATTTATCGTTTATTGAAAAAGGATAATTGCTTTAAATCTGTTGTTCTAGGTATAGCTACCTACCTATGGAATTAGTATTTATCCGTAGATACCCAGTTCCTCATAACAAATTGGTGAATCACCTTGGGGCTAATCATCATTCCAGGTATTTTACCTTCATCCTAGTATGACACCGAAGGCTAGTATGGTGAATGAAGGATCGGATCATTCGTAAGGTGCAATACATCTGGCAACTCAAGTGTAGCCAAGAAAGGTAATTAAGTGTTAAAAGGCATGGGAGGTCGATAAGTGGGCCCATAGGGAAGAGCCCATCTCTGATGGTAAGGATTTTGGCCCCACAGTGGGGGATTTTGGCCATATGGCATCTAAGGCTACCCCAATTGCAAATTACCTTGACCAAAGGGAGGATTCTGACCTTGAATACCTTGAAACTATCCAGGCATAAGTTGCTAATAGGCAACATATGGGTTAAAAGGTTGTTGAGCCTGTTGACCTTGGACATATGGATATGGGACCTATTATCCTAGAACATAGGGTTGTTGAGCCTGTTGTCCCAGAACAAGAGCGTTTTGGACCTATAGTCCTTGGGCATAAGGTTGATAAACTTGTTGCCTTTGGACGTAAGGGTTTTTTACCTAGTGCCCTTGGAAGGTAGTATTTTGAACATGTTTACCTAGGACAAGAGGATTTTGCACCTGCTACTATAGGACTTGACCTTGACCCTGTCCCTGCAAGGGTTGACCTTGTTGATATGTATACAAGGGTTGTTGCTACCCTGGTTGTTTTTGTTGTTGCAAGGGTTGACCTTGCGCTTGAAAAACTTGTCACTGGGTTTATAGAGGTTGGCCTGTGAAGGTATGGGTTGAGAGGTATGCAGAGCATATTGCATCTAATGTTGCACAACCTGCTGCAACTATTGGAAGGATTGGCCTTGCAGTTGTTGCAAGTGACCTTGCTGTGGGATAATCTGCCCTTGCGTTGCATGGAAAGCCCTTGCTACAACAAAGGTTGCCCTTGTAGTAACAAAGGCTTCCCTAGTTGTTGTAAAGTTTCTCCTTGCTATTGCAAGGGTACTTGAACGTGCCCAAGAAATTACCAAACTGAATCTGGCTATAGCCAAGCTGGATGTACTACCGAGATTGGAGGGTTTAAGGTTGATTAACCAATCCTTGGGGACCATATGGAACATAAGGATTCTGGTAATTGACCTGAGCCTCATAGGTCTACTAATACTGAACATTACTTGACCTAGATGGACCAACAGGATTCTGAACCTATTGGTACTGGACATTGCTTGATCCAGTAGGGTTAACAAGGTTATAAATAATACCAGAAGAGGGCTAGTTTATACCAAGCATGTGAGTTTGTGAGTAGCTCACATTAGTGGCACCTAACACCATAGAGACATTCAGGTTCTGCCCCCCAGGCGATGGAAAAATCTAGCCAATGACTAATTGGATAGAAGAATTGGCAAAGACAATCTTTGAAACTACCAGTTGTGACTAACGTGTAATTGAGATCGATGATACAAGAGTATTTGGGACTGTGGGTTGCACCGAGACTAAAGTAATAGCTGGTTGGGAAGCCATGTTCGTGATGAACTGACCTAACGTAGGCCTGATGCCTAATGCCCAAATAGGATTATGGTAGAGTGATGAGGCACTAGGTGTGCCTAAAACTAAGTGCCCTAAAGACACATATCCAGGTGGCAAGTTGGTGGGAATACCTTCTGAATAAGGGAAACCCTTGGGAGGAAACTACAATTGCAATTCTTCCCCCTCAACAGTGTGTAGAGTAGAAACTTCGAACTCATCCGCAGAAATGGCTGGAGCATTGCCTTCGGGTTCCATGTTTGAAATCAAATGACGACGAATGGTTGAACATGTACTAGGGATAGTTCCAAAGGAACACTTGGATAGTCGTACAGACTGTAAGGATGCTACAGTGATATCTCAACCGCATCAAATAGAGGGTTCAGAGGATAGATAACCAGTCCAAGCTGACCGTCAGTGGTCGATGATGACCTTATCTTAGTCAATAGAACAAATAACTTCAAGGGTTAAAATGTCCTTTTAAGGGAACTCGCAATTTGTTCAAAAAGACTAGCAGGATGTTTTGGATCATGGGAAATCAATTATTAAGACACATAAAAGGTTGATGTTCTCTCATTTTTTAAGAGTTGAGAAAGAAACAAAGATGACTTTATAATTTTCGATTGGAAACGAGCTCGAAAGGACAAGTCCTCGAATGATATTTTAAGCATAATAAGTCAAAAAGATCAAATGACTACTTTGGATGATCTAGGTAAACAGGATTACTAGGCAACTGTGAACTGTGGAATACCTCCTGGCGAACCAAGAAGTACGAGCATACAATCTCCCTGAATGTTGTGTTCGGTGTATCACGTTCACAAGGTGGCCGACTCGGCTTCCTAAGGATAAAAGGATTGCAGTCTAGTGGGGTCTCCTGTTATATACTCGACGGTATAGGGAGCACAAATCTGTTCTAGCATTGTCTAATGTTGAAGCTAACGACAACTTCTAGGTTTAAAGATGTCAAAACACGTCTTTAGCCTAGACCTTCTACATATGATCGTTAATGTCAAATATACCTTAGGTTAATTGAACTCATTTGAGAGTTGATCTTGATTTAAGTTTTAGTTTTTAGGTCTTAGCGATACTACTCGAAAAACCTAAAATGCAACTAAATGGGGTAAGACCCTTTCAATTCAATGAAATGCCTACACTAGAGAGGGTAGAAACTACTCAATCAAATGCAAACAATCAAGCAACTGAAAACGAAATGATCTTTCACTACTTCACTTTTTCAAAAAATACACTAATGAAAAATGCATTCCAATTCCTAATTTCCTGACAAGCACTTATCTATCAATCCTTTCAAGATGAAAAAATTTCTCTTCCTTTTTCAAACACTGATGCAATTCTGGTTTCTAAGAGATGCAAATCATAATGATGCAACAAACTAGAATTTTATACTTTCTCATGAAACAATGAAACAAACTTTTCGCATACAATATTTCAATGAAAACGTTTTCAAGACTATGAGCTCTTCAAGCAGATGAAAAAATGAAAAGAGAAGTTCATTCAGATCAATGAAAGACCAACTTTACCAAACACAAGACCAACAATGTAATCTATGCTGGAAAAATACATTCAAGCTAGTAAACGAAACCTTTTTCAAACTTGTGCAAAAAGACGTCAAAGTTGTAAAAGGACCAAAAAAAATAATTCAAGGAGAAAACACACCCACACTCGGACTTGATGAGCCCACAAGCTGTTGAATGGGTGACTAACTAGATGCCCTAGTGTCACTGACCACTCAATGACTCTATCAATCAAATAGCAAGATGACAAGAAAACAAGCAAGCAAAAACTAAATGAAAAGTAGCTTCCTAATCAGGGAGAAAATAGTCAAAAAGGATCATGGGGTGAAAAACAAAGGAGCAGAACACACTGGCCAAGATTAGGGTCAAGCCCTAATCTTCACTTACAGGAATTGGCGCGACAACCTAATGGATAGCAAGAGCTAGAGGCTGGTCGGCGTGACTGTTCCTCCGCAATTCGTGTTGGTTGGTGTGACTGTCATTGGATTAAACGTGTTGGCCGAGGCAACTAAGGAAAAATAAAAAAAATTCAAAACAGGGACCAGAACTGCTACTTCAATTTTAGACTTAGGCTAGTAAGTAGGAGAAAAGAAGCAAAACCAAAGGGAAAATGTGAAACTAGCAAAGTTCTTAGGAAATCATGAAATCCAAAACAAAAAAAACATGGGATCTCCCTAGTGGAGTCACCAATTTGTGGTGAAGTAAAATTATAAGTCTGGACACAAATTAATTCCTCTAGCCCGATAGTGGGCCTAGCCACAATAGATACATTCTATGGAATATTTCCATAGGTTAGAATCAATCAATAGGGCCTGCCTCTTGGTCGCTTATCCTGCTTGATGATGTCCTCGCTTGCTTGCTCCAACAATCTCTCGCTTACTTCTTCAAGATCGTGAAACAAGTAAACAACAACAACACACAAACATAATAATAGACAAATTACAATTCAACCTACTTAACAAGTCAAGAATCAATAAGACATGAATATGTAATATTACAAAAAAAGTAGGAAATCAATCGATAGTTGCATATATTAATATCAAAGAGAGATTACAACCATTCATCTTGATGGCACAGGCTTCCTCTGACAAGACAGGGTTCCCACACACTTCTGCTAGCATTCCATGATGGCTTCAAAAAACAATAGTTTAAAGGCTCTTCCCTTTAGGCTTCACTCCAAACGAAACAAACTTCTACCTCAGAAAATTAGATGGCTACAACAAATAATAGCTTGCTTGTCTAATCAAAATAGTATACTCACACTCAGCCAACACTATAACTAGCTTGTGCTTTGGAAGAAGGGATGATTATATAGGAAATATGGATGGGAGATGGATCCTATTATCATGGGAGAAGGACTTATCCCTTGAGGTAGTTCCATGATTATAGGGGAAAGGAGCCCAAAATGTCATCCTCAACCCCATCTGGCCAAACCATTTACCAAACTTCCGTGACGGAGCTTCTAGATGTAGGTTTTAACCCCGTATAGAAATTACCTACATACGAATTCTAAAACACTTAAAATAAACAATGCAAGAGCATAACACATAAAACACATATACACAGAGATTTCCCCTGGATCCCAAGACTGCAAATACCAACTTGATTTTTCATTATGTTCCTTTCAATGTTAGAATACATATCTATACATGCCGAAGCATCCAATACCATGGACGGAAAACCATCGCGTCCAAAACCATGGACCAAAAACCATTGCGTCCAAAACCATGTGCGAAAATCATGCACAAAACCATACATAGTTCTGCCCAACCTAATGTACGATCCAAAAACAAAATTTTATGGGGTGCTACTCCTGGACCCCATAGAGTGGGGTCACCTGCACCCCTCAAACCCCCTGTGACTCCCCCCACACTACGCAATCAACGAAACAAATGGGTGGGCTCTGCCCCCTTCTAAACCCCTGGTTAACTACATTGGCTAGTCATGGAAAGAATATAACACAACCCAACATTCTCCCACTTGTTATTTTCTTTCCACATGGGGCCACAGGAGAGCTTAGTCATTTATCCAACCTTGCAATGCCCATTGTTTCTCTACACCAAGGGAACTTCTCAGAGCTCATAGATTTTGTCAATGCATCTGTAGTATTCTTCAAAGTGTCCACCTTTACCACCATCACCATTTTGTCTTCTATCATATCACTCACAAAGTGATACTAAAAATCAATGTGCTTTGTCTTTGAATGATATGCAGGGTTCTTTTCCAAGAAAATTACACTTTGGTTGTCACAGCCTATCCTTATAGATCCTTGTACTAACCCCATACTTGAACACAATCTCTGCAACCAAACTGCTTCTTTTCTTGCATGAGTGGCTGCCATGTATTCTGCCTCTGTAGTTGATAGTGCCACTATAGATTGTTTCTTACTCACCCAACTGACTGCGCCTCTAAATAGGTTAAACACATACCCACTTGTAGATCTTATTTGATCCAGATCTCCAACCCAATCTGCATCAACAACGCCATAAATATCTAACACTCTGTCCAATCCTGGTCTTCCTTGGTAGCACAAACCATAATCACTAGTGCCACACAAATACCTAAAAACCCGCTTCACTACTATCTAGTGCTCCTTCCCTAGTTTTGACATAAACCTGTTCAATACTCCCACTACATGTGTAATGTCTGGTCTAGTACATACCATCGCATACATCTGGCTACTGACTACACTTGCATATGGAACATGAGACATGTCCTCTTCCTCTTCTTGTGTCTTGGGACACTATTCAGCAGATAACTTTACAACTACAGGAATAGGATCCTTCACTGGTTTACTATCCTGCATATCAAACCTCTGCAATATTGTCTCAACATACTTCCTCTCATTTAACCAGAGCTTTATCTTTTTTTGATCTCTTTTAATTTCGATGCCCAATAGTTTTCAGCACCGAGATCTTTCATGTCAAATTTGGAGAACAAATGGGTCTTCAAATCGTGGATAATTTCTTTGTCATTTCCAACCAGCAATATATCGTCCACATATAAGACCAGATAAATAGCATGGTCACCACTTAATACACACAGTGATCTGCTTTGATTCTAGTGAAGCCAGGTCCCTATATAAATGTATCAAATTTCTGATACCACATCCTTGGTGACTACTTTAACCCATACAAAGACTTCTTTAACTTGCATACTAGTTCTTTCTTACCCTTCACCACAAAACCTTCAGGTTGCTTCATGTAAATCTCCTCTTCTAGATCCTCGTGAAGAAATTTTGTCTTCACATCCATCTGTTCTACCTCAAAATCAAAAGCAGCATCAATAGATAGAAGTAATCTAATAGAAGCTACCTTGGCAACAGGAGAAAAAATATCACCAAAATCAATTCCTAGCACCTGGGAATAACCTTTTCCTACCAACCGAGATTTGTATTTCTCCACCTTTCCTTCTGCATTTGTCTTCTTCTTGAACACCCATTTGCTACCAATGGGTTTCCTTCCAGCTGACAACTCCACCATATCCCATCCATCATTTTTGTGCAAAGATGCCATTTCATCAACCATGGCCTCTTTTGAGAGTTTTTCATTCTCTAAATCTATTGCTTCCTTCACAGTTCTGGGATCATCATCAATAATAGATAAAGCAAAATTTGAACAGAAGGCAGACGGACTATACCTTTCTAGTTGCCTTCTTTCTTGAACTGATCTTCTCACTCCCGGAGTTTGTGGCTCTTCATCTTCTGATTCCTCCTCTCCTATAGAATTTGAATATTCCTCCTTAAGCTCAAACTCTATATTCTTAGGTTCCTTTGGTTTGACTTCATGTTTAATAACATCTTTCACCTCTTTGAACACCACATCTTGGTTGTACACAACCTTCCTTTCTATTGGGTTCTAAATCTTATAACCCTTTAAACCATCCTTATACCCAATAAAGATGCACTTTTTAGATTTACTATCCAACTTTGTTCTTTTCTCCTTTGGAACATGTACATATGCATCACACCCAAATACCCTCAAATGTGAAAGAGAGAGTTTCTTACCAGTCCATACCTCTTGTGGAGTCTTATCCTTCAATGCTGATGAAGGTGATCTATTAACTAGGTAACATGTAGTCTCCACTGCCTCTGCCCAAAATTCTTATCCTAACCTAACACCACTGAGCATGATTCTTTCCCTTTCCATCAATGTTTTGTTCATTCTTTCTCCAACTCCATTTTGCTGAGGTGTATATGGAGTAGTCTTTTATCATGCTATACCACACTTCTTATAGAATTCTTCAAATTCCTTACTGTAAAACTCTCCACCGTTACCTGTCCTCAACACCTTTATCTTCTTCTCTGTCTAGATTTCCACCAGAGCCTTAAATTCTTTAAACCTGTCAAAGACTTCAGCTTTCTTCTTAAGGAAATATACACATGTATTCCTTGAGAAGTCATCTATAAAGGATACATAGTACATAGACTTACCCAGTGATGGCACCTTCATAGGT
The DNA here is from genome assembly GCA_000404065.3 of Pinus taeda. Classification (NCBI taxonomy): domain Eukaryota; kingdom Viridiplantae; phylum Streptophyta; class Pinopsida; order Pinales; family Pinaceae; genus Pinus; species Pinus taeda. The sequence continues at coordinate 22,983 of APFE030615218.1, read as the reverse complement.
CCAAACACATCACTATGAGCAAGCTCTAATATATGTTTCGCCCTCTTACCATCAAAGGGGAAACTCACTCGATTCTTCTTCCCATATACACAATTTTCATAGAAATCAAAATCCAGAGAGCCATTACTCATACCTTCTACCATACCTTTACCATGAAGTATTCGAAGGCCCTTCTCTCCAATATGTCCAAGCCTTTGATGCCACAGCATGGTCTTCTCTCCAGAGACCACTAGATTTTCTGCTCCACTTTCAGGAACCATATAACTATTGCAACCATCAACAACAATTCTACCTTGCAGCTTATACAGAGTTCCAATGTGAACTCCCGACATCAATACGAGTGCTCCCCAAACCATCTTTTAGGTATCCTTCTCGAACACTGTTTTTACACGTGCATCATCCAACTTGTTTACAAAAAACATATTTCTGGCCAATGCAGGAATATGTAGAACACCAGGAAGTGTTCTAACCCTTCCACCTTGCAACTTCAACTTTACTTTTCAGTGACCAATGGTTCTAGCCTTCCTATCATCCCCTAAGAACACATCACCACCATCGTATTTCTCATACTCGTAGAACCACTCTCTATGGGTAGTGAAGTGAAAGGATGCACCTAAGTCAATCAACCATGCCTCGTGATCTACATGTGTACTTGAAGAAGCCAAGTACACATCCCCACCTTCATCTGAGGTGGTTTTTGCCTCTATAGAAGGAGCATCATCTGATCTATTTCCTTTATCAGAAGCTTTAGATCTATAGCCCCTTTTGTAGTGCCCTTCCTTTCCGCATTTCCAGCAAACCACCTTTACAGGTTTTCTTGGAGATTTAGATCTCCCTCTAGATTCAGATCTCCCACTCGATTAATTATTTTTGTTTCTATCCTGGGACCGTCCTCGTACAAACAAGGCATCACCGTTCTAGCTCTCCATATTTTTCCTTCTCATCTCCTCTGTCAGCAAGGATGAGACTATTTCATCAAACTGCAAGTCAATTGCATTGCTACCTATTGCAACAACCAGACTATCCCACGAATCTGGTAGAGAACCCAACAAACTAATGCACTTATCTTCATCCAAAATTTTAATATCAATAGATAATAATTGACTTACCAGAGTATTAAATGCATTTGTATGCTCTATCACAGAGTCTCCATCTTTCATCCTCAGGTTATACAACTTTTTCCGTAGGAACAGTTTATTCACAAGAGACTTAGATTGGTACAAAGTCCCTAACTCGTCCCACAAAGCCTTCTTCGTAACTTCCCCTAATACATTGAACAATATTGAATATGAGACACACAATCGTGTTATGGTCTTTGCCTTTCGATCCAACTTCTTCCATTCTTCATCAAACACTCTTGTTGGTTTAGTACCTAGATCTACCACGATCCACTAATCTTTATCCACCAAAAAATCCACCATCTTGAGTTTCCGTAACTTAAAACTCTGACCATTAAATTTCTCGATCTCTATCTTTCCACTGCTCACCATCTTCTTTCACCACCAGAATCGATCTCGCAAATCTCCCACTGAACAGGGCCTACCGTAAGCCTAAGTGAAACCCCTCAGTAACAAGGGCTTCCCCTTGAAGCCAAAACAACTCCAATACCAAATGTAGGTTTTAACCCCATACAGAAATTAACTCGATACGAATTCTAAAACACTAAAAATAAACAATGCAATAGCATAACACATAAAACACATATACACAGAGATTTTCCCATGGATCCCAAAACTGGGACTACCAGCTTGATTTTTCATGTTCCTTTCAATGTTACAATACATATTTATACATGCTGAAGCATCCAATACCATGGACCAAAAACCATTGTGTCCAAAACCATGTGCAAAAAAGCATGCACAAAACCTTAGGTAGGTCCGCCCAACCTAATATAGGGTCCAAAAACAAAATTTTTGGGGGTGCTGCCCTTGACCCCATAGAGTGAGGTTACCTGCACCCCTCAAACCCCCTGTGACCCCCCTGCTACGCAATCGATGAAACAAACAGGGGGGCTCTGCCACCCTTCTAACCCCCCTGTTTAAGTACGTTGGCTAGTTGTGGAAAGAATATAACACAACCCAACACTACAGCTGGAAGTGTCGGCTCTAATTTAAAAAAAAATCCATAATAAGACTGACGTCACTAAAACACAACTCAATCGCACTGGTCAGTGCAGGGAATAGTGTTAATCTTTGCACATTAGTGTAGGGAGACAAATGTCATTAGCGTCGGCCTTGTACACTGGGCAAAACAAGTTTGAGCGGAAATGGTGCAAAAGGGAAATGATTTGCTCATGAAGAGGGACATAATGGGAGTTTCTCCATGAAGGAAAAGCATGCAGGTTCACTGTAGAGGTCCTCTAGGATCAAGGAATGGTGAGTACAAAATCTTGTATAACAAGCACATCCTAAAATTAACACATGGGACAATGGATGGGTCACAGGACCTTGGTCATCATAAAAGAATAAAAACAAATACCTCTTGATATTATTAAATATTATTTATAGTAACAACCATTAATAATCCCTCTAACCAACATAGAGTAACTATATAGGTGGTCTTCAGCCCTTGACTAGGATATAAGCATAAATAGTAGGTTTTGTGTACTGGAAATATTTATTGGGGCATAAACATGGCCAACATGAAGAAATGGCTTAAGACAACCTTCACCTTCTCAAGCATAATGACCATTAACAATACCTAAAACCCACGATATGAGCCCTCTCTAGGGAGTTTTTGGGATCTATTTAATATTGGTTCCATTACAAGGTCTTAAGAATCATGGATAGGCCTTGCATCCTCCATCATATTCATGGGAATGGAGGAGAATTTTTTAGCCATAAACCTTGCTTCTTAGGTCTAAGCACCATGGATGTGTTCTTGAACCATTACGTGTGAGCCATATTTATTATCAATTACCTCCAAAGGTGCTATGCGCACCATGACTAGGTTAGATATGGATGAAGAATGGCTCTCACGATTTGATCAACATAATAAGTGCCATGTGCATTGAATGATACCTACCATGTTCAATCGCAATGAGAAAAACATAAAATCAATGAAATTTTCTCTCACATTGGGAGCCTTCAACTAAGACGTTTACTAAGAGACATTACGATGCTTTCATTAAAACACATGGATCTTTGGGTCTTGATAATGGTTAAGGAAGCATATTAGTATATTTTGGAATTTAAAAAGTCTTTTTTAGGCTCAAGCATCACTAAATATGCATTTCAACACAACATATGACCTTTGTTTGTTCTCTCTAGCCTCTATGTACAAATATATATGATTAATTGATTTTGTGCAGTATTGACGGATTTAGTGGCCTAGACCATGGGAAAAATGGAGAAAAGGTACCTTACATGAAAAAATCAATATTTTAGGTATCAAATTCCTTGAATAATTCCTATAACCACAACAAATTCCTCCCCAAAAGGGTCTATCATAGATAGCAAGCTCTCTGGTGGCCTGCGAAATAACCCAAGACTCTATCCACCAATTATACAACGATAGGTTATTTTCTCCCCTTATCCTGCACCTTCAAACCTTCTTAATCACTTTTTATGAAAACAAAATATTCACATTCATGATTCCCTGACTTTTGGACTTTTATTTCCAAATCATTTAGAGGGTCTTTATTTTCTCTCCAATTGCGTAACCCTTTTCTCATTGCACATAATAATTACCCTCTTATTCCCTTAATTATTTATGCAGTGGCAACAGGTTCTTATTCCAGAAATGAAAGTCATGAACCTCCTTTTATAATCTCCTTTCCACCAATAAATTGTTAGGGATCCTACCAAACAAGTCAATATTTACATTGATTTAAAGGTCAAAGGTCAGCCTATTGTTTCCTTATGACTTTCTTCCCATGAACCCAACTTCACCAAGGGATGACTACGTTTTCTCGGGTCAGACCCATCTAGCTTCTTTGAGGGTGCTTCGGTGCAAAGGTTTAAGTCAAGGGCTGGATGTCACCCTTCTTGTAATTTTTTCCACACAAATTGACCCACCAATAGTGGACTACGTTGACTTTCTTTAAGCTGACCAAGCCTATTGGTCAAAGGTTGTCTCTCCTTGGTGTGCACCTTCACAAAAAAAAAATGACTAAAATTTGAACTTGACCTTCCTCATAGGTACCAACCGAAACATCCATGATTTAAAGGTCAACCTCTTGGGTCAATTTCGGCCCTTGGCCTTAAACCACAAATTAAGCAGTTGTTCCTTGCCAGTTGGAACTGTTGAAAAAGAATCTCCTCAGAACTTTTTCCCATGAAAATCCATTTGATTTATGTCTCTCCTTTTCAGCCCAAACTTAAAATATTTGATGGCTTCAGATGTTTGAATTCTAGAACTATTGGTCCTTCATATAACCACCATTACTAGCTTATCGAATTTCACACTCGAACACCCTTCTTATTGATCCTTACACTCATCCTAAGAACCAATATTAAGCTCATCTCTCATCTTCAATTGTTTATTTTTATTCATAATCAATATTTAGCATAATCCATCTAATAACAAATTCAGTGTGTTGAAATCTTCTATCAACTACCAAAGTATGTGCTTCACGCACATAAATTCCAATTTCTAGATGAAGAGTTATTTGCACCACTCGACCTCCCTAGTAAAATTCGCTATAAGCTACCAGATTTTATTGCCACTTTATTCTCCCAGTCTCTCTATACCCTTTACAAAAGATACATTCTATTACTGGTAGTAAGCTTACATACACTCAGACATGAAATGTGGACACATGAAACCATATCCAGTTCATTATACATGAAGGGACTATTTATAAAGGAGCTACCAAGGCTCACTTCTCGTGCTCTCCTCTCCTCATCTACCAAAAACCCATTATGTTATCTAACTAGACATCTCTACATATATTGTTTCTATTGATGGGGAAAATATGTCTATAAGACAAGAAACTAGACACTTGCCTCGAAACTAGTCAACAACTAAGCTAAACACTTGTCAATATTCATAAAGAATTATCTTAAAATATCATAACAGCTTGACATTCCAAATTCCTCTAGAATCAGGACATTTGGCCCTTTATAAAATCTCCTAAATAAAATGAGAAAACAATTTTTTCGTCTAAAATTCACATGTCCCTTTTGGGCCTAAAACAAATTGTACAACTGGCTTTGATGCTCCCACATCAAACTCCCTTGGTGAAAAAATTGGCCACCTAGTCAATATGATGAATCCTCTAGGTCCCAAATAAAATTTTGTTGTTTTCCATATGCTCGATTATGTTGTTGCTGTAGCCATGAATTCATTTTTTAGGATCCCAAGTTTGATTTTGTTGCATTCTACTTGCCTTAATGAATTAATCTCATGCAATCAACTTTCTACTGGATTCCCTTTTCTTTCCATGATTCTAGATCCATATTCGCTGTTGTCTCACAATTACTATGAAACTGAATGTTATTTCCTCATCCTCATACCATTCCTCAGGTAATCCTTTCATTAGCATCTCTAGCTAGTCAAAATTTTTATACCAGTCATCATCGTCAATACCTTTAGGGCTTTAGTCTCTATTTCATCATATGGATTCCAACCGTCTACATCCTGATAATAGTAAATAGAATGCAAAATTTCAAACTTCTCGTAACTCTATATCATTATTTGTTGCATCGTAACTCTTGGCTGCAAATGAAAGAAATTTTCTTGAGACAAACTAGTCCCACTGCTCTTCTCCTCTCCTTCATATCTTGGGAACATTCTTTGCCTCATTTCCAAAATCCCAACAACCCTTTCATCATGTTCCTTTTGCAAGAACTTCACAATGGTTGGGTACCATCAGGGAAAATTTAAAGGATAGAAGTTTATATTAAAGTAGAAACCTTGACAAATTTTAATAGTCCCTAATATGCAAATTGTGAAATGTTTGGTGATATTTTTGTTGAAATATTTAGATTTCCAATGATTTTACATTAATATATGTAAAATTTTGACAATTTTTAAGGTAAAATAATTTTATACTATAAAATTTGGGTGAATCATTTTTGGAAAGAAATGAAAATTGACAAATAATTTTCGTAGAGCAAGCATGGAAAATTAGCCCACCTGTAAATATTAGCCCCTAAAATTTTCCCTGGATACCATTATGTGACGTCTTCTTCCTTGTAGCTACTATGAACTAGAAATTCATCTTCAGTTAGCTCACAGTATCCTTCAACTAGTTGAAGGCTTCTTAGTTTTCTCTAAACTTAACAAGCCAATTTCAGTCTCTTTTTCAATAAATTCTCCTCCTCTTTATCCTCCTAGATGTTCTACTTGACCTTGGTCACTATGAAATCTACATTTACATAAAATATATTAGTTTCAAACATATGAGACCTTCCAACCTCTTATGTTGTCCTCTTCAACAATTATTTCTCTTGGTGACTTTTATGAGACATGGTTGTCCCATCCTCCTTTATGATAGATTCCAATTTCCTCCTTCCTTTAATGTCATGGGAATGTTGTTCTCCCTCATTATTATTGGAACCCGCATCCACATATAAATTGTTAGATTTTAAAATGTAAGGATCTCTTACCTCATTGGAAATCTCTGCATCCAAATTTCCATGCAGATCTTAATTCTCCCTTTGATTCAGTCCATACTGACGACTTTCTCTTTGTTGAAGGGTTGAAAACCCTTTATCCAACTCTTGTTGTCCACATTTTTCAGCTACATTTCTTCAAACTCCAGCTTAGCATGTTGGATGCAATTTCAATTCATCTATCCTCCCTCCTAGGGAATTAAGTTCCTCATACAAGTCAACAAAATTAATTTGAAATAAAGTTGTGTTGGCGATGATGGACCCACCAACATTCACGGGATCTCCTCGGTATGAAGTCCCAAATAAACCTCACACATTTTGGTGTAGGAGTCCCATCCAATATTATGGCCCAGTTTCCATTATCTTAAAGATATGCCTTAGCTATTTCTTGTCAGCACATGAGAGTGGTATAGTTAGCCTTCAAACAACAAGGTTCATGTGCCTAGTGAGTTATTAGTGTAATTTATGTCAAAGTTCTTTCATTGCAGAGGGAGAGGGTGAGAGTGAGTCTCAAGTCGAAAGGGAATAGTCCCAAATCTGTTATAGACACACAACATAGGAGGACATGCGCAACTTCCAGCAGAGTAGTCGACACGGATCCAGTAGTCACAAACACAAAGTGAACAAATAGCATGCACAAAACATAGCGGAATAGTCCACATGAGTGTGATGGTCATTATATCAAGTTTACAAGAATGAATCTATCGAGTGTCTGACACAATAGTACACATGGGTGAGGCAACGTTAAGAACTGGTACAACACATTTCCAACAGCATATGCACTAAAACCACTAAAATAATTCAACTATCTTAGTACACGTTAAAGCAACATGCATGAAAAGCGTCCAAAAAATAGTCTTACAAACGAATACAATACATGTGTGAAATGTGCTAGCCTATTAAAAGGCTTCTGAATTAAGTGAAAGTTCCAAGACACATACATACACCATACATCACTAACCCTGATAGTGGGGCATTGGATCCACTACTCGCTCCTCAAAGAAGAGACTACAAACACTCAAGGCTATGTGGGAGGAGCCAAGGTGAAAAGTCCTTTGCATGTACAAATGAGGGGTATATATAAGAAAGGGTTAAACTAACCCTTGTGACTCTTTGACTTCCCTCATGACTATTCGAATTACATGACTCTTGGATTTAGATGACTCTTTAACTTCATCCGTGGGTCTCTTGGACTTCCATGTTAAATTACATTGATTACACAATTATGACCCAAATTAGTGATGTGGCTGAGGTGACTCATGACACAACTCGACATGACACTGTTGATATGCACATGTTGGATGTGTCGTTCATGTCGAGATGTTTTGCTGCTGAGTGATGAGTATGGTCGTGGTGTACCATAGCTTCACCTCTGTGTGACAGGGTTCAAAAAGTCTTCGATCATCTTGGTGTTTGCCTTATGGTTCATGCATGTGCATGCGTCTCCTTTGCTTGCTACTTAGTATGTTTCGTGTGTTCATCCGTTCACAAGCAAGTCTCATAGCATGCACCCCTTGTTCATTCCGTTCGTCATAGTGCCATGTCTCATGTATGTACTTATCTCTGCAATCAATCATGACAATATAACATCAAATTCATAAATCCCCTAGTCTACCATGATTCATCATCTTTCATTCTCAATGTAGGTGACCAAGAGAGAGGACAAGGCTCTGAAACTACGCAAAGCACATTTTAGGCTGGGATACGAGAGTTCGGGGATCTGTCAGGAAAAACTACGCAGAGGTCACTAAGAGGCTGGGTTAAGAATTCTGGGACAACAATGGCATTTGTGGGATCTAACTTAGTAGGGAGGTAGAATTATGCAATTTTTCTAGGGAAGGCAGTGCAGGCAATAAGAGGCACTGGCAATGAAAACTACATAGATTTCTAGAGGAGCCCACGAGTGGGTTACGGGAACTTGCTAGCCAAAATTGTGTAGATCTATGAGGAAGTCATGTAGGAAATGCCTGCATAGCTTCCGAGCTAAGCAAGGTGGTGTAAAACAGGTGGACTATCGAAGAAAACTGTGCAATTTTTAGGAGTGGTAAGCAAGGCATCCCCTAACAAAAATGCGCAATTTCCAGAGATAGTGCAGTGACAGGCAACAGGTGCTTGTCCCTCTTGTCCACACAATTTCTTCAGGAAGTGTAAGAAGGCAGGCTAGCATCTTCTACGTAATTTTAGAGATGAGTGCAGCCCTAGATCACTGCTCAGCCAAATTATCTGGTTGACCAACACGAGGCTTGATGGATAGGCTTGCAGGAAATGCAGACTTAAATGGCTTCTTGGGAAACTTCTGAATTGTTCTAGGTGATAGTTAGTTGAGTAGATTCTAGAATTGCGCAATGCAGACTGCCTAGAGGGTAGCTTCAAGCTTTTCATAGTTCTATGCAACAATTCTTGATTACTGAGGGATGAGACTGTGCAATGCAACTTAGCAGAGGTATGGCTAATGGAAGGTGGTCTGGTCGATAGATTTTTTGGAAAATATGTCTAAGTGTGTGAGCGAATAAACTCATGTATACATGACCTTGCAAACACACACTCAACATGACTCGATGACATGACACCTCAAACCATAAGACAACATATTCTCAGTGTGAATGACCACGGGATTGTCTAATGCCGAAAGCAACAAGTGCGACACTTCAGATGACCGTGACGACACTTTCACAATAATGCTTACATCATTGTGTGTGAGTGTGATAGATGTTTACATAGTGAACACAAATTATACACACAATAACAAACCTTCAACATCTACAGAACATGGTCGCAAGCATGACATAGAAATCAACATGTTGACGATGACAATTGGTGAAACAAGAGAAAAGGAAGCAAGACATGTAGAGTAAATACATGAAATGACTTATTTGTGTTTGCACACATGCACGTTACTTAAGACAAGATTATATGACAATGACAAAAAATCCTGCAAACTCAACTAAGAGGCATACTGCAAAAGGTGTTCTTTACTTACCATACTTGCCCTCAAGATGATCATGCATCTGACAAAGTTTGCATGTGGTCCTGATATTTTTCCATAACTTATTTCCTTGGTCCTTCTCCTCCACTCCTTGGGAGTGGTCTCAGCATGTCACCTTTTCCTGTAGTCATTGAGAGATATATCACTGCAGTTTCAGCAGGTAGTGATTGTTTTCGGGATGATGCCCTAGGAGGCTCATCTACGCAGTTTTTGCATGCAAGACAGACAAGGCATCTTGGAAAACACTACACAGTTTTGAGGCACGGGACACTGCTACAGGATGTTGGTCTTGGGAGAACACTTCTACACATTTCAGAGTGCAGTGCAGCCCAGGTAGCTGGGAGAAAATACTACGTAGTTTCTGGATGCAAGGCGCTATTGTGGGATGGGTTCCGGGATGATACATGTGTGCAGTTTTAGGTTGCAAGGTAAACTGAGTAGCTGAGGGAAAATAATGTGTTGTTTCTAATGACATTTGGTTCCAGATATGGGAAGGACACTACAGGAGACTATTGTGCAGTTTTAGATGTTGGGGTCTCTACGCACTGCGAGGTTTCAATAGGCAAGTGAGGAGGCTTGATGGTTGTAGAAGCAAAGTGCACAATTTTGGGAGGTTGGATGAGGCTAAGTCTCTTGGGAAATTGGATGAGTGTGATATTAGTGAAACATATGTAAACATCAATAAGACTTGACTATGATCGCACACGAACACATAGTGATACAACCTAGACTATCTAGAATGTATAAAACATACTTTGCTTGATGCAACAACCTTCATGACAAAAGTGCATGAAGTGAGTGTGAAACATGTCTATGTGATTTTGACAATTCATGCATGTGTGCCTTCCCTTGAAGAAAAAAAACATTCCCTTTGCATGACAAACAACAATCCTCATGCCAAAAGATGACACATGCTGCATAAATATGAGAACATGACCAACTCTTAAGATCCAGGAAAGGAAAGGAAGCTTGAGATATAGAACATACTCTGCTTGATGCAACAACCTTCATGACAAGAGTGCATGAAGTGAGTTTGAAACATGTCTATGTGATTTTGACAATTCATGCATGTGTGCCTTCCCTTGAAGAAAAACAAAATTCCCTTTGCATGACAGACAACAATCCTCATGCCAAAAGATGACACATGCTGCATAAATATGAGAACATGACCAACTCCTAAGATCCAGGAAAGGAAGCTTGATATCATCAGGTTACCAACAAGTGACTAAGGAAGATCAATCATATGATCCAAGGTAGCCTCTGAATTTTTCATGCAAGCCAAAACTTTGGAGGGTGGTTGTAGCCGCTACAACAAGTTCCATTTTCATCCTCTATTATCCATTCTCCTTCATCAAATTCTGACCAAATTTTTTCCAACAACTCAATTTCTTCATCATTTTCATGAGCACTTCATTTAAACTACTCCTAGTATCCATCTCATATGATTGTAGAGATGTACCTCTTAGAAATATATTTTTGCCTCTGTCTCCTAAAGGAAACTTCACATCCTCCTCTTCTTTTATGATGGTTTGTAATGAGTATCTCCCTTCGTCATCTCCATGACCTGCACATGAATAAAATGCATTTGTTTAAAAAACATGATGCTTTTGAGCCTTTGCAAATTCTTCTAGTTCCATTTGTTGTTTTGTACATACCCCATAGTCTATGAGACTCTCAACCAATCTATCCTCTTCATCCTCATCATCACCTTAATTCTTTTGGATAATATATTTTGAGGACCTTTTAGCATCATTACTCTCATCTTCCATTATGTCAATCTCTACCAATTCCTTGCATCATTCCTTCTTTTCTTTCTTCTCCTCTTCGCTAGACATCCTATCTATGTCTTTGGTCTAAATTCATATAGAACTCACCAACTTTGAAGAGAAAAGGAAAACTAGCCACCTTTGGTATTTGTGCTACCAAATATCCTTTCTGACTTTCCACAAGACCCTCTTCACATTCGGTAAGACATTTGATTAGTGCCTCATCAACATCCTCTTTTTGCAACTATCTCTATTTCTTTGGACTCTGCACATAGTGATCGAGACTCTCAAACAATCTCTCATTACCATATTCTTTGAGGATCTCACCTCTTACTTGTTTATAAGTGTGAACTTCTCTAGTCTTCAACCCAATATTTTTGAGATCCTCCTCTCTTATTGAAGCATTCAATAGGCACTTCAACTCCTTTCTTGGTCTCTCAGGGATCTTCTTCTTGAAACCCTTCCTTCTGACAAAAGACTTGAACCTCCTCCATTGGTTCATTCTTTGTCTCTGATCCTCTCGTTCTGGTCACTAAATTGAGCCTCTCCTTTAGCTCAACAATCTCATTATAAAATTCCTCTTGACTTAATTTCTTTTTCATGTCATTTCTCTCAGCATATTTCTTTCATGTGCAATGGCTTTTCCTTGAACCCTAATTATGGCCATTAGTAGCAATCTATTTTCATCCCTTCTTGTGAGCATTCACTTTCCCACTGAGTTGTAGAAAAACCCCTTATAAGGAGTATTCTACATTTATTTTTACTTGAATACCTCACCTCCAGCTGGTTATTGCTGTCACTTGGTCCCCTCCTCTGGAACCTCTTAAGCACTCCTTGCTCCTTTTTGGCTTCTGCTGCACCTTTCTCATGTCTTAAGAACTCATATGGTTCTCCTCTCTTGAGAACCTCCTATGTCCCCTTCACTTTCCAACCTTAACTGGGTTTCCTTCTTTAATGGCCTCTCTTGTTACAAGGGTTCCTTGCCATTGCTTCTGAGAACTCTATTGGGTGTGTGTTATATTATTTCCATGACTACCCCACATGTGGGGGTCGGTAGCCTCCCCTCTACGTTGCATTGAGTGTAGTAGGGGGGTGGTAGCCTCCCCTGTACGTTGCATTTGGTGTAGCATGGGGGTGGTAGCCTCCCATGTATATTGCATCAGGCCTAGCAGGGGGGTGGTAGCCCCCCTACACGAGGTATTGGGTAATGCCCTGGGAAATTTTTTTTTTGGGACCTTATATTCGGTGAGCAGGCATACGAGGTTAAAACCTACATTTGGTAACAGAGTTATTTTGCTTTCAAGGGGACGCCTTTGCTGTTGAGGGGTTTTTCATAGGCTTATGGTAGACCTTGTTCAGTGGGAGATCTACGAGAATGATTCTTGTGGTGAAATAAGATGACGAGAAGTGGAAAGATAGAGATCAAGAAATTTAATGGTTAGAGTTTTGAGTTGTGGAAACTCAAGATGGAGGATATGCTAGTGGATAAAGATCAATGGATCGCGGTAGATCCAAGTACTAAACCAACAACAATGTCAGCTAAAGACTAAGCAAAGTTGGATCAGAAGGCAAAGAGTGTAATATTATTGTGTTTCTCAGATTCAATATTGGTGATTGTATCAGGGGAAGCTTCAGCGAAGGCTTTGTGAGACAAGTTAGGGACTTTATACCAATCTGTCTCTCATGAATAAATCGTTCCTATGGAAAAAGTTGTATAACATGAGGATGAAAGATGGAGACTCGGTGACATAGCATCTGATCACCTTTAATAATGTGTTAAGCTAGTTATTATCTATTTATATTAAATTTTCAGATGAAGATAAGTGCATCAGTTTATTGTGTTCTCTACCAGATTCATGGGATATTCTGGTTGTTGCAATAGGTAGCAATACAACTGCCTTGCAGTTTGATGAAATAGTCTCATCCTTGTTGTTGGAGTAGATGAGAGGGAAAAATATGGAGGGAAGGAATGGTGATGCCTTGTCTGTATTAGGACAGTCCTAGAATAGAAACAAAAATAAGTCCTCGAGTGGGAGATCTAAATCTCCAGGAAAACTTGTAAATGTGTGCTAGAAATGCAGAAAGCAAGGGCACTTCAAAAGGGATTGTAATTCTAAAGCTCTTGAGAAAGGAAAGGGATCTATTGATGCTCCCTCTATAGAGGTGATAACCACCTTAAATGAAGGTGGGGAAGTGTACTAGGCTTCTTCTTCAATCACACATGTAGATCACGAGGCATGGTTCATTAACTCAGGTGCATCCTTTCACTTCACTCCCCATAGAGAGTGGTTCTACGAGTATGAGAAATATGATGGTGGCGATGTCTTCTTAGTGGATAATAGGAAGGCTATAATATTTTGTTGTGGAAAAGACAAGTTGAAGTTGCAAGGTGGAAGGATTAGAACACTTCCGAGTTTTATTCATACTCCTGCATTGGCCAGAAATATGATTTATGTAAGCAAGCTGGATGATGCAGGTGTAAAAATAATGTTCATGAAATATATCTACAAGATGGTTCAGGGAACATTGGTATTGATGTGAGGAGTTCGGATTGGAACTCTATACAAGCTTCAGGGTAGCACTGTTATTTATGGATGCAATAGTTCTATGGTTCCTGAAATTGGAGCAGAAAATATAGTGGTCTTTGGAGAAAAGACCATGCTATGGCATCAAAGGCTTGGAAATATTGGAGAAAAGGGCCTTCCAATACTTCATGGTAATGGTATGGTATAATGTATGTCTAATTTCTCTCTTGATTTTGATTTTTGTGAAAAATGTTTATATGGGAAGAAGAATCGGGCAAATTTCCCCTCTAGTTCTAAGAGGACAAAATAGATATTAGAGCTTGTGCACAGTGATGTGTTTGGACCTGTGTTGGTTCCATCACTGGTTAAGTCTGTATACTATGTATCAATTATAGATGAATTCTCAAGGAATACATGGATATATGTCCTTTGGAAGAAATCTGAAGTCTTTGACAGGTTTAAAGAATTTAAGGCTCTAGTGGAAAACAAGATAGAGAAGAAGATAAAGGTGTTGAGGACAGATAATGGTGGAAATATTTGGAAAAAGGAATTTGAAGAGTTCTGTAAGAAGTGTGGTATAGCACGGTAGAAGACTACTTCATACACACATTAGCAAAATGGAGTTGCAGAAAGAATGAATAGGACGTTGATGGAGAAGGCAAGAAGCACGCTCAGTGGTGCCTGGTTAGGACATGAATTCTAGGTAGAGACGGTGGAGACTGCATGTTACTTGGTCAACAGATCACCTTCATCAGCATTAAAGGATAAGTCTCCAAAAGAGGTATGGACTAGTAAGGAACCCTCTCTTTCACATCTGAGGGTATTTGGATGTGATGTATATGTGCATGTTCCAAAGGATAAAAGAACCAAGTTGGATAGTAAATCTGAAAGGTGCATATTTTTTGGATATAAGGATGGTTTAAAAGGTTATAAGCTTTGGAACCTAGAAACAAAGAAGGTTGTGTACAACTACGATGTGGTGTTTAGAGAGGTGAAATATGTTATTAAACATGAAGTCCTACTAAAGGAACCTGAGAAGATAGAGTTTGAGCTAAAGGAAGAAGAATCAAACTCTACAACAGAAGAGGAATCAGAAGATGAGGAACCACAAACTCTAGCTATGAGAAAATCAATTCGAGAAAGAAGGCAGCCATAAAGGTATAGTCCATCTAATTTCTATTCAAATTTTTATTTATCTATTAATGATGATGATCCCAAAATTGTGAGAGAGGCAGTAGATTTAGAGGATGGAAAACTATGGAAAGAGGCCATGGTTGATGAAATGGCATCTTTGCACAAAAATGAGGGTTGGGATTTGGTGTAGTTTTTGGATGGAAGGAAACCCATTGGAAGAAAATGGGTGTTTAAGAAGAATATTAATGCATAAGGCAAGGTGGAGAAATACAAAGCTCTGTTGGTAGAAAAAAGTTATTCCCAGGTGCCAAGAATTGATTTTGGTGATAGTTTTTCTCTTGTTGCCAAGGTAGATTCTATTATATTACTTTTATTTGTTGTTGTTGCTTTTCATGCTGTGGTAGAATAGATGGATGTGAAGAAAACATTTCTTCACGGGGATCTATAAGAACAAATCCACATGAAGCAACCTAAAGGATTTGCAGTGAAGGGTAAGAAAAAATTGGTATGAAAGTTAAAAAAGTCTTTGTATGGGTTAAAACAGTCACCAAAGATGTGGCATCAAGAATTTGGTATATTTATATGGGGACTTCGCTTCACGAGAAGCAAAACAAATCACTGTGTGTATTTTAAATTAATTGGTGACCGTGTTATTTATCTGGTCTTATATGTGGATGATATGTTGCTGGTTGCCAATAACAAAGAAAATATTTAGGAATTGCAGACCCAATTATCCTCCAAATTTGACATGAAAGATTTTGGTGCTACAAACTATATTTCGGGCATGGAAATTAAACGAGATTAGGAAAAGATGAAGCTTTGGTTAAACCATAGGAATTATGTCAAGACAATATTGTCGAGGTTTAATATGCAGGATAGTAGACCAATGAAGGTTCCTATTCTTGTAGGTGTAAAGTTATCTGTTGAAAAGTGTCCCAAGAAACAAGTAGAGGAAGAGGACATATCCTGTGATCCATATTTAAGTGAAATCAGTACCCTGATGTATGAAATGGTTTGTACTATTCCAGACATTGCACATGCAGTGGGAGTATTGAGAAGTTTCATGTCAAAACTAGGGAAAGAAGATTGGACATTAGAGAAGTGGGTTTTCAGGTATTTTTGTGGTACTAGCGATTATGGTTTGTGCTACCAAGGAAGACCAGGATTGGACAGATTTGTGGACATCTGTGGCTTTTTTGATGTAGACTGGGCTAGAGATCTGGATCAGAGAATATCTACAAGTGGGTATGTGTTTAACCTATTTGGAGGTGTGGTCATTTGGATGAGTAAGAGCTGGTCTATAGTGGCCCTTTCAACTACAGAGGCAAAATACATGTAAACCAATCATTCAAGAAGGGAAGCAGTTTGGGTGCAGAGATTGTGTTCAAGTATGGGGTTAGTACAACGAGCTATAAGGATAGACTATGATAGTCAGAGTTCATTTTTTTAGCAAAGAACCCTGCTTATCATTCAAAGACAATGCACATTGATGTTCAGTATCACTTTTCAAGTGATATGGTTGAGGAAAAAAAGGTGTTGTTGGTAAAGGTGGACACTTTGAAGAATACTATAGTTGCATTGACAAAGTCTGGGAGCACTGAGAAGTTCTCTTGGTGGCATTACAGGGTTGGACTAATGACTAAGCTCTCTTGTGGCCCCCCGTGGAAAGAAAACAACAAGTGGGAGAATGTTGGGTGTCTGTTACATTATTTCCATGACTACCCGATGCATGGGGGGGTTGCAAGGGAGTGGTATCTCCCCTACACAGGGTCCATGGTAGTGCCACATGATTTTTTTTTGGGACCCTATATTAGGTGGGCGAACCTACCTATGGTTTTGTGCATGGATTTCAAACATGGTTTTGGGCATGATGGTTTTTTATCCATGTTATTTTGTAGATCTGGTCAAGGGACCTATGGTTATGTTCTAATCCAGGGTTAATGTATTGGGGTTTATGGATTCTTCAGCATGTATATATATATTATATATATATATATATATATTGTAACATTGAAAGGAATATAGTGAAAATCAATCTTGTAGTCCTGCTTTTGGGTTCGAGGGGAAAATCTATGTGTATATTTGTTTTATGTTTTATTCTCTTGCCATTGTTTATTTTATGCTTTTAAGAATGTGTTTGTAGGTAATTTTTGTATGGGGTTAAAACCTACAAACTCTATTAATTCCTTACAACCCTTACTGGTTGTAGTTATGCCATCCACATCTAAATTTAAAAAACTTAATGAGCAGTTACCTGCCAGGGTTTTTCCTCAATATCTCTTCTATCTCTTCACTTGGATGTGGTTTTCTTCCACTCTTTCCAGCTCTAATCCTTGTTGGAAATTCCTTCCTCGGTGCCCATCTCCTATCTTTTATGTCATGTCCTTTCAACATCAAATTGTCAATCATTATTAAATTAAATAGCGACTTCATTATCTTCCCAGGTTATATGTATTCTCCTTCTTGTTGGTTACAACATCTGCTAGCTGCAATCTCCCTTTATATAACAATGCTAAAAAAAGAGCTTCATCTCTTATACCACTTGATAGCAACTCCTCTGGTGGCTTGCTAAATAACCAAGGACTCTATCCACAAATTATACGGTGACAAATTATTTTCTCCCCTTATCTTGCATTTGGACCTTCTCAATCGCTCTTTATGAAAACAAAATATTTGCATTCATGAGTCCCCTACTTGTGAACTTTGATTTCCAAATCAATTAGAAGGCCTTCATTCTCTCTCCAATTATGTAATCCTCTTTTCATTGCACACAATAGTTACCCTCTTCTTCCCTTAATTCTTCATGTAATGGTGACGAGTCCATATTCCATAAATGAAACCAACGAACCTCCTTTTATAACCTCTCTTAAAACAATACGACATTAGGGGCCCCATCCAATAGGTCGGGGTTGAAAATGATTTGAAGGGCGGAGGTCGACATGTTCTTCCCTTATGAATTTCCTCCCACGAGCCCAACTTCGTGAAGGTACGACTACATTTTCTTGGGTCGGTGCAAAGGTTTAAGTTGGGGGTCAAACCTCCCGCTTGTAATTTCCTCCACACACACCAACTCACCAAAAGTTGACTACGTCGACTCACTTCAAACCGACCAAACCTACTGGTCAAAGTTTGGCTCTCCTTGGTGCATGCCTTCACAAAAAAAAACCAATTAAAATTCAAACTTGACCTTGCTCATAGATATTTGTTGTGGCTTCCATGATTTAAATGTCAGCCTCTTAGATCCCATTGGGCTCTCACCCTGGAAGTATCAATTGTGCATTTTTTCCTTTCCCCCTCAAACTATTGAATGGGTGTCTCCTTAGAACTTCCACCCATGAAAGTCCATTTGATTTTCTTCTCTCCTCAAGCCCATCCAAGATTAAGGTATTTGTTGAATTCAGAAGTTTGAATTCTGAAGCCCTTGGTCCTTCATATAACCATCACTACCAACTTACCAGATTTCACACTAGAACACCTTTCTTATTGATCCTTAATCTCATCCTAAGATCCAAGGTTAAGCTCCTCTCTCATCTTTGATTATTTATTTTTACTTACAATCGAGATTTGGTTTAATCCCTCGAATATTAGATTTAGGGCGTAAATTTCTTGAATGATCAACTACCAAATTACATGCCTCACGCACATAAATTCCAATTTCTAGATGCAGAGGTATTTGCACCATTTGGCATCCCCAATCAAGTTTGTTTTAATATACTTGTCTTTATCAACACTTTATGCTCCAAATATCTCTATACCCTTAACAAAAGATACATTTTATTATTGGTAGTAAGATTACATACACTTGAACGGGGAATGTGGACACATAAACTATATCAATTTCATTAAATATAAAGGAATTAATTACAGAGGAACTACCAAGGCTCGCTTCTCGAGCTCTCCTCTTCTCATCTACCAGAAACCCCTTACACTATCTAGCTATACATCTCCAAATGCATAATTTCTATTGATGGGGAAAATATCTTTCCAAGACAAGAAATTGGACACCTCCCCTAAAGAAACTCAAAAGCTAAGCTAAAAACTTGTCAAAATTTAAAAAGACTTATCTCAAAATATCCTAACAACTTGACAATATAGAATTCTCTAGAATCAGGACAATGGTCCTATTACAAAATCCCCTAAATAAAATGAGTAAAAAATTATATCTTAAATTTACATGTCCCTTTTGGGCCTAAAAGAAAAGATACAATTAGCGTTGATGCTCCTACATCACTCATCTTATAGTGATATTTTAGGAACCATCAAGCAATTTTACAGGGAAACGATGCGTTTATGGGCCTTAGCTATGTCCTCAAAAGGGGGATAGGTCCTCTAGCCCTTAAATAAGATTAGAGTGATTAAAAATAGTGTTTGAAACATGCCAAAGTAAAGGAGTTTTACATTAATCTTATGTCAATTTTATACATGTGTGTTATTAAAACATGTCAATTATTACTAATATGCATTCTTATGAATTCCTCAATAATATGGCACACACTTTCTTTGTATATCAATTCCATGTGTGTGTGTGTGTATATATATAGTGTAAACATTTTTGCTTTTATTTGTTGGAGATTCCAACCACCTGTTAGGTGTCAAAGTCATCCCTCCAAGTGTCCTAGTTCGGTTTCACTTAGTCCAGTTTAAGTTGTGTTTCACTCCAGTAATCTATTATTGATGCTTCCCATGCAATCTTATTTAACTAATTTGTAATATTGAGAAGAGAAATCCTCTGCTCCATGTTTTGTTCTCTTCAATTTATGTCATGGTATAAGAGCTAGTTTGCATAAGACTCCCTAAAAGAGCAGCAACGTAAGCGATGTGAGAGCAGTAGAGAGAAAATGTGAACATGTATAAGACTCTTTAAGAGAGCCAAAGTTTAAAGAAACCTATTGCGATGAAGCGACAGAGAGAAATTCAGTTCTAAAGAAGAAAGTCGATGTTAGGCCCCTATATTACTAGTGTAACCCCTTATTGTTATTAGTACAACCCCATTATTTTATTGTTCTACCCATGTAGTCCCCATATTGTTATTATTGTGCCCCATAGAAGCCCACTATTGTTATTATTGTGCCCTTACATTATGATTGTTAGGTCAGCTCTAATTATATTATGATCCCTTAGATTCCTATATATAGAAAGGAGGCCTTGTCATTTGTATCATCTAAGAATTGTTCATTTGCGTAATGTAAAGGAGGTTGCCCCCTTGAAGAGGCTTATTTCTAAGGCATTGATCTATCTTTTCTATCTTTTTGTGAGTTGGTTTCATAAAATTTGGTATCAGAGCTTTGGATTCTAGGGTTTCGCTACTCCAAACAGGTCATTGTGGCATTTTGTATATAACTTTTTCGCTACGTAGTTTCAGAAGCTAAAAAAAAACCCACTTGAGTTGTAAGCAAGCTGAACCCAGAGTCAGAATTTCAGATCTTATCTCGCTCTATTTGCGGAGATATGATCACAGGAAGTTAGGGTTTTTGCAAGCTTCAGAATTTCAACTAAAACAGTTCATCATGGGATTTTCACTATAGCACTTCCGCTACAAAGTTTTAGAATCTAAACAAAAAATCCATTTCAAAAGAACTCGTTCTAAATCTAGGATCCAAATTTTAGATCTTGTCTCGCTATATTTTCGGAGATATAGTCTGAGGAAGTTAGGGTTTTTGTACACCCCTGAATTACATTCCAAACAGATCACCTTGGGAAAATCTTCATAGCTCTCTCTCTGAGAATCAGATCGAATTTCATAAGATATTATGGAAAGAGGGTGGACTGTACTTTCCTGTGTATATTTTTCAGAACCAAAGGTAAAACTAGTCACACATGGCACTTCATACAAGTTCGCTCTTTTGAAAAGGTATATAATCAGGTCATCTTGGGCGATAATGCATACTCTTTCTTAGAGAATCCAATTTTGATCACACTGGTTGCATTGGAAAGAGGACACGGAGGGCTACTGCAATTCGCAATTTTAGAATTAGAAGAGCCGAATTACAGAGTTATAGTCGTTTCAAGAACAAGCTCCTAAAATCAAGAAAATGCTATATGAGGAAGCTTGATGGTAAGGATCCCGTAAATTGGATACTACATATGGAGCAATATTTTGATCTACATGAGGTGCAACTATTACAAAAGGTACATATTGCATCTTCATATTTATAACCAAATCAATTTTTATGGTATAAAGGGCTTTGTTCTCGTAAACCACTTGTTATGTGGTCAATTTTCACAAAGGAAATGATAGCGCATTATGAGGATACAAAGAGAAACACCTTCTTTAGCCAATTGATAAATCTCAAACAAAAGTGTTCAATGGAAGAGCACGTTGAGGACTTTCAAAATTGAATATAAGGGTAAATGATATTGCAGAGAAGCAAAGGATTGATGTCTTCATAGGTACTTTAAAGGATAACATTCAACATGAGGTTCGTCTTTGGGAACCTGATTCATTGGAGAAGGCATTCAAGTGGGCAAGAAAAATTGAAACTAAAATTATGGAAACAAGGAATCCCACCACTCATGACTATAATTATGGAAGTGTTTCTTCTCCTAGCTTTCCACAACCTACAAGATTTTCACCACAACAATTGGAATAAAAAAGAGAAAAAGAGCTTTCTTACAATTGTGATAGCAGTTGCACTAAAGGTCATAAGTGTGTTGAGAAGAAATTATTTTACATAGAGTATGAAGAGGAGGAAGAAAAGGATCAAGAAACATCAAAAGAAAAGGATATACGCCATGACCCAACCCCAGAGAAAGAAGAAATGGATCCGACCATATCTTGTAAATCATTAGCAGGAATTACCACTCCTCAAACTCTTAAGGTAGAAGGATATATCAAGAAGAAAAAGGTTCAAGAAGTGAAATATCACATCGAGAAAGAAGAAATGAATCCAACCATATCTTGTAATGCATTAGCCAGAATTACCACTCCTCAAACTATCAATATAGAAGGACATACGAAGAAGAAAAATGTTCAAGAAGTGAAAGATCACATCAAGCATCAACAAATGAATCCAACCATATCTTGTAAAGCATTGGAAGAAATTACCACTCCTCAAACTCTTAAGGTAGAAGGACATATGAAGAAGAAAAAGGTTCAAGCAGTGAAATACCACGTCTAGCATCAACAACAAGTTCTCCAACTTTTAAAGGATAACGCCACTTTGGTGCAGAATCGAATGAAACAATAGGTAGATCAACATCGCAGTGAATTTTTTTTTGTAGGTGATTGGGTATTTTTATGGCTACATCTCAAGCAAGCTATTTATGAGAAGGAAATGTTGGCAATACTACATGCACTTAAGAAATGGTGCCCTTACCCAATGAGAAGACACTTCAAGGTAAAAATGGATCATGATAGTCTTAAATACTTTTTAGAACAAATTTTTATCTTTAGAAGAATAGAAAAAATGGGTCACAAATATGTTGTGTTATGACTTTGACATCATCTACAGAAAAGGGATGAAAATTTTTGTTGCAGATACACTCTCGAGAAAGGATGAGGATGTGGTAGCATTGTTTTGTGTTATTTCTGTTATCCAATCAGATTGGATAAACGAAGCAAGGGATGAATGAAAGAAGGACAAACAAGTGTGGCCACTCATTCAAAAGTTGCATAATATACCAATTCAAACAATATTGCAAGAACTTGAAGAGGAAGGAAAAATCATATTGGAACCTGGAGTAGTCACAGAAACAAGAAACTGACAACTACGAAATCAACCAATTTCAGAGTATCTCATCAAGTGGAAGAACTTACCTACTGAAGATTCCACATGAGAGCACAAGAATTTTATACAGAAGCATCAAGAAATACTCAAGCATTAAGGACAACACTTTTTGAAGGAGAGGGGCATGTAAGGTCCCTATACTACTAGTGTAACCCTTTATTGTTATTAGTAAAACCCCCTTATTATATTTTTGTACCCATGTAGTCCCCATATTGTTATTATTGTGCCCCATAGAAGCCCACTATTGTTATTATTGTGCCCTTACATTATTATTGTTAGGTCAGCTCT
>APFE030615215.1:151719-163938 GCA_000404065.3 Pinus taeda | reverse complement strand
AAACCTGTTACCAATGGCAGAGTTACAAGATGGCTTTTACTTTTACAAGAATTCAATATTACTGTGTTGGATAAACCATGGAAACAAAATACAGTAGCTGATTTCTTGTCTATAATCCAAAATACTAACGAAGATTCTCCTGTAGAGGATAAGTTTCCAGATGAATATTTGTTTGTAGTAACTACTAAGACTCCTTGGTATGCAGATATTGCCAACTATTTGGTTACAGGGAAACTGCCTCCACATCTATTTCCTAATGAAAAAAGAAAAATTATTCAGGAGAGTTCAAAATATTCATGGATTTCTAACGAATTGTTTAAAACAGGGCCAGATTGTGTGATCAGAAGATGTGTTCGGGAAGATGAAATGTCTGACATCCTCAAGGCATATCATGATGAACCATGCGGTGGACACTTTGCTGACAAAAGGATGGCCTATAAAATATTTTCTTTAGGATATTATTGGCCTTCCCTCTCCAAGGATACAAAAGAATATGTCAAAAGGTGTGACAACTGCCAAAGAGTAGGGAACCGACTCTTTCAAATGAAATGGCATTACAACCACAGGTACTCATTGAACCCTTTGAAAAATGGGCTTTAGATTTCATTGGACCCATTAATCCACCATCTAAGCAAAAGAAGTATATATTGGTATGCAATGATTATGTCACTAAATGGGTAGAAGCCAAAGCATTACTTTCTGCTACTGAAAATTCAGTTGTTAACTTTCTTTATGAGGATATTTTTACTTGCTTTGGTGTCCCAAGAGAAATTTTGACAGATCAGGGAAGTCCATTTACATCCAACATGATGGAGAAGCTGATGGAAGAATACAAGATCAAGCACAGGAAATCTACTCCTTACCATCCGCAAGCAAATGGCCAAGTGGAGTCTACAAATAAAGTCATTGAAAGTATCATCACCAAGACTGTTCATCTGCATAGAAGAGATTGGGCTGAAAGGCTTCCTGAAGCCTTATGGGCCTATAGAACTACATGGAGGAATACAACAGGACATTCTCCTTATGAACTTGTTTATGGGAAAGAAGTCCTGCTCCCGATTGAATTTCAAGTTAAAACTTTCAAGATGGCAGTTCAGTTGGGGATGGACCTATCAGAAGCCCAAAAACACAGAATGGAGTAGTTGAATGAACTAGATGAGATTAGACAAGAAGCAATTCTAAGAACTGATCTAGTTCAACATCAAAGAGCTAAGTGGCATGACAGATGTATCAAAGAGAAAAAGTTTCAAGAGGGAGATTGGGCATTACTATTTGATTCCAAGTTTAAAGACTTCAAAGGAAAATTTTTGACTCATTGGCTTGGGCCATATGAGATCGACAAAGTCTTTACCAATGGAGTAGTAAGAATTAAGACCATTGATGAATTTCAAACTCCTCTTATTGTGAATGGTCATAGATTAAAAATTTATCATAAGCCACTCTCAAAAGAAGAATTTGTCAAAATGTTTCAAGAAAAGTATTCAATAAGGTTGGTGAAGAAGAATTCTTCTTCCCCACCAACCTAGCCTTTGTTCCTTTCTGTTAAAAAATAAAAAAAAAAAAAAAATTGTATAAGCCTGAAAACCAATCATGGTTGGCAGTCTTATACAGAAAATATAGAGTGAAAATCAAGGACACCTGACACTATATTTTCAAAAAAAAAAATCTCCTCTCCTGTTCTTTCCATCTTCACTTCATCTCACTCACCCATTCCATTCCACCTCCATCTCATTCTCATCGCCATTTCACTTGACTTCGCTCCATTTTCATTCCATTCCATTCCATCAATAAAAGTCCCCCTTCAGGACTATTTTCATTCAAATGTTTTTCCTCTAAGCTATCTTTGTGCAGTTCTGGGGGTGTTGTTTCAGTTTCCGCAGCCAGAACCAGTTTCCGTAGCTAGAAACGATTTCCGCAGCCAACATCACTCTGTTTTCAAAATACAATCAACTGTTAGTGCCAAAATCATGAAATGCAGGTGTACGTGAGCTAATATCAAAGAAGAGCAACTGGTTAGAAACCTTGAGCAAAGATTGACAAAGTTTCCAAAGGTATGATCAAAAATCTTTATCAAACAACACTTCAAGTCATAATTATGTATAGTTATTAACCCATAACTAGTTCTCATATGTGCAATGATTTATATTAACCTACTATCATTCTTATCCTGCACTAATCACTCCACACACCTCGCATTCATTTCCCTAATGGTCCTATGATTACTCCGAGTTCAAACTCAAGAATGACTGCACTTCCATTTATTACCGATACTCTTAAGACATGACCTATTGTATTACGGCTCTTCCCAGCCATAATTTCCATAGCCGTCTGTTGAGACGTGTAAAATCTCATACACAGTCATCCGACTCAGGAGAATCATGCCGTTACTCCACTCGCTTATCATTCCACTTATACCATAATCCTCGGATACACTCATATTTCATTTTATGGACTCGGTCACCACTGCTCACCCACTGTTCTCCTGTGATTCGAGCATTTCTCTGTTTCCGACTGCAGTCACTACAGTTTTCTTTACACTTTGATTGCAGCCCCTACAGTCATCCTAAACCCCGATTGCAGTCACTACAGTCTCTCCTAAAAACCCTGTAACAGAGCCATTTTCCCTTAACCCTCATACACAGAAGAACCCTCAGTGGATTTAAAGCAGTGGATGGGAAAATTGCTGAGAGCCGAGCCGGAAGGACCAAAATACTTGGAGGGTTATCCCCAAGTTAAGGAGTTATTGAAGAGAGTCAAATGGCTCCGATTTATTCAGAAATTCAAAGGGTATAACAAGGAAGTGACCAAAACTTTTGCAAGGTCCTTTAATGGACAAACAGTGGAGGTTGGAGACTTGAAGTTTACAGTGAGAAAGACCACAATAGCAGCTCCCACGGGCCTACCTCAAGAAGGAGAAAGGTGGTTTAAAAATAGAAGCGTGGACGATCAAATCTGGAGAACCATGCTACGAAACCAAGGTATGGATACCACTGTATTCACCAGAGGCATCTCTGTGCATGTATTAAAAGAGGAATGATCTAGTCTATTGTTAGTCATCCAGAAATTTATCACATGTGAAGGTCATTTTGGCTCTATGTACATGTATCATGTCAGGCTAATGATGAATTTCATAGATGGTCACATTCTTAATTTGCCTCATTTTCTGTTATCAAGTTTGAAAAAGATGAGTGTTACGGTTCATAAGCATGTAGGTAACATTGAGCCTCATCTTTACCATCATGGGCTCATAAAAATTCTTATTGAGGATCAGTTGAAGAAAACTAAGAATACATGGGAACAATTTTTAACAAGAAACTACTTCCAAGAGCCATCTGAGGCCTCTGGAAGCAGTCCACCAAAAATCCAAAGGAAAAGTAGGAGGAAGGAGATAAATGTTGCAGCCCAAGATTCCCCTACCAAAGAAATTGAAGAAACTGTCCAAAAAGAGGAAGAAGACCAAGTTAAGAATAAGAAACAAAAGAAAGAAAAAGGCAAAATTACCACTCAAGAGGTCTATCCATCCACTGAACAATCCTTAGAAGAAGATTACCAGCCTCTATCAAAAAGGCTAATAGATCTTAAAGTTAGATATCATTTTTGGGATTCAACTGCAATAAGTAAGTCATTCAAACGTATGACCATTTCCATGAGAGGTAGTCGTAACTGACTAATTTCTCATGATTTTTGAATAGTTCACTTAGCACTCATTGCATCGGGTGATGCACCCATTGAAGTCCAAAAAGCCAACCATTCAATTGATGAATATATTTTTGAATAGTTCACTTAGCACTCATTGCATGGGTGATGCTCTAATATAATGCACTGCGTAATCCCCCATACTTAAATTCAAAAAGAGTCAAGGGATCTCTACTTGAATGGTTCATGAGGCACAATACTTGCTAAGGTTTTGCAAACGGGGTAGCAAGCTAAGTGGGCTTGATTGTGGGGAAAAACTCCACAGTTAAGCGCGCTTGAGCCAGAGGAGATCTGGGATGGGTGACCTCCTGGGAAGTCCTGGTTACCGGGTGCAAGCCCCGGAAGTGATGATTGATGCTATGGATTCGTTCTCCACATTTCACTAGTTTCAATCCCACTTCTTCACCCCTGTGAGCATCACCCGATGCAAAGAGTGCTAAGTGAACTATTCAAAAATCATGAGAAATTAGTCAGTTACGACTACCTCTCATGGAAATGGTCATACGTTTGAATGACTTACTTAACGCAGTTGAATACCAAAAATGATATCTAATATAATGCACTATGTAATCCCCCATACTTAGATGTGAGCATCACCCGATGCAATGAGTGCTAAGTGAACTATTCAAAAATCATGAGAAATTAGTCAGTTACGAGTACCTCTCATGGAAATGGTCATACATTTGAATGACTTACTTAACGCAATTGAATACCAAAAATGATATCTAATATAATGCACTGCGTAATCCCCCATACTTAGATCTTAAAGTTGCTGCCATGGCCAAGAAAAAGCAAAAAGGAAAACAGAGTGCACAAAAGAAAAGTATGAGTTCATCCTTAAGAAGGAGCTCTAGGCTAAAAGGGAAGTGGAAGAAAACCAAGGGAGATCAGTCCCACTTTATTGATTTAAGTGAAGAGGCACTTGAAAAATCTCCAGATCAGCCAAGCCTTGAATCAAGTCCTCCACGTGAGGAAATCCCTTTTCGGCCAGAAAGAGAGAGCAGTCCTCCTCCACCAGATTTTGAGTTTAGATAGAGAAAGTCACCTGAGGTAGATCCTAGTCAGCAAGAAGTATACAATTACCTGGAATCCTTATAACAATCAACTGCAGGACCAAGTACCTCTCTGCCACTTGATGCACAAGTTCAGTCTTTGAAACAGGAAGTATTTGATCTAGAAGTCCTAAATAGACATATCATACAAGAAAATGAAGCACTTAAAGAGCAAGGTAAGGTAGACAAGATTTTCCATGACAATACTATGCTTCATTTAGGACTGTGGCAGAAGAAGAATAGAAGACTGAAGAAGAGATGCAAAAAGTTAAGCAGAGCATTCGTTAACCTCAAATTCAAATGTCTAGTTAGAAATCCAAGGATGATGATGATGATGGCATCAAAGAAGAAGAAAAGAGGACTAGACGTCCTTGCAGAAGCCTTAGAGCATGTGGATTAGAGGGAAATAACTCAATTTTGGTTGCATGAGGACATGCAACACCTTCACAGTGGGGGTATGTTGAGCCTCAAACCTGCACCTTCCTATACACCCTCTTAGCCTTCTTTCTCCACTCACTTCATTCACCGAGTTATTAAATCACTGCATTATAGTCTAAAAAGGACTGTTTATATGGTTTTCTGACTATACTTATGACTGTTGTTTGGTTTAGTTTTTTTGTTCATGGAGCTACAGAAACTTGTCAGTTTCTGCAGCCAGCACAGGTTTCCGTAGCCAGCCCAGGATTCCACAGCTATATTGTTCAAAGTTGTGCTCCAGGTGTCCTCTGAAGAAACGAGCTACATGGGCAAGCTCCAGGTGGCGGATACATGGAACGTGTCTTCAAATCGGCCAAATCATCCATGAGAGGCCGCGGTCAACCAAAGTCAAAGACAAGGCCAACCAAAGAGTTCAGTGGTAGCACGTCACTGTTTTGGGCACGTGAATGATACGTGGCATAGTCCTCAGCTCACGAAGGCACCAACACACCTGGAGATCGTTCCTGAGACCTGAATCTAACAGCCAACCACTTCGAAGATTTAAGAAACATGATGACAGTTACACTATATCTCGGCTGAAAAGATCTACGTGTCTTTGGCAACGTAGTTAATAGCGTAGAAGTTGTTATTTAGCTTTAGTATTTTGGCATTATAAATAACACGTCATTGAACGCTGTGAAAAAGCTTTTGGAGATGTATGAATTTTGAATTGTTTATGTAATGCCGCACTGCTGGTTATCTTATCACCCCACTGTTTTATATGCTGTTGTTTAATACATGAGAAGACTTTTCTGAGTTCAGCCGTGTGATTATTTGTTGATTGGCTGAAGTGGCAGAGGGCCCCTGCACACTGAAGCCTTGTAAAGTGTTTATTTAGTTTCATTATGTTTTTGTTTTTATCATTAGCTTGTACATAATATGTTGTTTTATGTTTCTTCTGTTTATATTTTCACCTTTGTTTTCTTAGAGCTGTAAACAGATCAGTGCTTTTCTGCAGGTTTTCTTAGGCAGCCCAGGCAATTTTTCATCTTTTTTATAACTTTTGGCATATGAGATCATCTTGTCCTTCCTGCTAACTTTCATTTTTTGAATTTTAAATTCATCATTGTCCTTTTCAAGTTGTGATTTGGTTATTTATTTTTCTGCTATTTAGATATCATACTGCTCATCAATTTATGGTTTCTTTCTATGGTTAAGCAACTATATCAGCAAGAAATCAGAATATTACTAACCGTAGTGTGATTTAGTTATCATATTGCTTCCTCATGGTTGCTTTCCACAAGGTAGATTGAGCTGAATGGTAAAGGACTAGA
The DNA here is from genome assembly GCA_000404065.3 of Pinus taeda. Lineage (NCBI taxonomy): Eukaryota > Viridiplantae > Streptophyta > Pinopsida > Pinales > Pinaceae > Pinus > Pinus taeda. The sequence goes on along the minus strand of APFE030615215.1, from coordinate 157,439 downwards.
AGAGTTCAAGTAGTGTGATTAGTTTTGTTTATGCAATTTACTTTCTTGTCATTTAGATATCATATTGCTTGACATGTTCACGATTACTTCCCCAAGGTAGATTGAGCTGAAGGGTAAAGGATTTGAAGAATTCAAGTAGTGTGATTAGTTTCTTTTATGCAATTTACTTTCTTGCCATTTAGATATCATATTGCTTAACTTGTTCATGATTACTTCCCACCAGGTAGATTGAGCCGAAGGGTAAAGGATATGAAAAGTTAAAGTAGTGTGAATTAGTTGCTTTGCTTTAAGTTTGAGTTGTTTTTTCTTTTAGTTTTCGCTTTCTTTTCATTTCAGCAGCAAGGATACTGGGCCATTGTCATTAGTTCACTATTTGATGCATTTATTTTCTCTTAAAAATTGATTTCATTTTAGTTATTGTAAAGCTTTCTTTTGAGCACTTTCAAGTTTAGAAACCATCACCGTCTACACTCCATACTTCACTTTTATCCTCACCATCACACATTAAAGAAAAATAAATCCAAAAACAAACTAAAAAGCTTAAAACGACAAAAGACTAAGGAAATGGTTATCTAGTACATATAGTACACTTCACTTCGTCAGTTTACAAACCCCGGGTTGACATTTTGAATATCAATTTAGATCACACTAAATTGACCAAACAAGTATGTAGTGTGGATTATTAGACATTTCTATAGACTTTCTTGATCAAAGAATGTAAGCTATTGTATCACTATTTCGACCAGCAAGCTGGATTAATGAATAAAGTCAAGACATTTCACTGGATTCATGTGTAGTGCAAAGTACAGACAAGTATTTTCCCTTGTGATTGTTATCTTTCTTTTAAATTTTTACATAATCTTTAATGTATATGAAATTTGAATGTTATAATATGGAATCATACCTCAGAATTTGCTTCATTGCACTCTGTTATAATTATTATGCATTTTAATGTTTTCTACAAATTATCTAAATTAAGGAATTCTTAGTTGCTCCTTAGTCTAGGTAGTTTTCCTCTGATCTATAGTGAAGGATTCGTAATCTCCCTTTGCTCATGATCATCCTTTCTTCCTTATTTTGATCAGAGTTTGAGTATTCTTAAGCTCCCTCTCACCCTGGTTAAGATCATTTCACCCATTCGACTTAAAGACCTATACTTTACTCTGCTAGCTTGCCCTTTGAACACTCCCTTTAATGAGTTAATTACAGTTCTGCTGGCCTTCTTTGACTCCATAGCCCAATGGTCTAGGGACTTCATTCTACCCATCTGTTTTAAGGATTCCACCATCCAACATTCAATACAAATCCAAAACCCTCTGAACTTTAAGATCTAGCATAAAATCCTAGGAAAGAAAGTTAAATCATATAGAGAGAGCCCTCTCTTGGTCATAGGTTGGCTAGAGACAATACTTAAAACATTGGTTTGTGGTTATCTCGGTCTTTCCCTTCTTCTGATAACTTCTAAGGAAAATTATGAGTGATAACATAGTCGTGACTTGGCTGGGGAACTCAAACCCTCAATCCTAATAAATCTTTAAGAAATTTTGAATCTGTATCTTGAGCCTCTTAAAGTAATTTATGAGAAGTTATTTTGAAAATCTCACAAAAGAAAACAATTATAAAAATTTTGAAATTCTGGATTCAAGGAGAACCCATTATACTAGGGCTAACCCAGATCCAAACCCTACCCCAGTATTTAATAATCCCAACCTGATTTCAAGAAAATCCAAAAAAGAAGAAAGTTCAGCTAGTCAGAGAACATCGATTAAAGCAAATTCATGTCCTAGTGAGTGGTTGTTTTTAGAAGATCTTCCCTTTGATGAACAATTTGATTTTTCATTATTGAAATCAAAGTATGAAAGTGAAATATACGATATTGTTCTAGACCCTAATTTCATTACAGACCTTGAAGTCCAAAAAGCCAACCATTCAATTGATGAATATATTCTAAATTCTCCACAATCATCCCTAAGTACTACTAAGATCCTTGAGATTTCTGAACAATTGTCCACCACTTTCAGTTCACCATTGTTCCCTTCAACTTCTGAAGTCCATTCTCCACCACCATTTATACCTTCACTCCCCCACCAACCTATCATATCCCAGGTACCACCTACTAGTCCTGGTTCTTCATCCATTCTTCATCCACATCCTAACCCCTCCTAGTTTACAACCATGGCCAATAGATATGCTCCTCTTATTTCACCTACCCCACTTGGTGCTATGCCAGTAGACTACCAAACCAAAATTGTTCAATTTGATGGCACAGGACACTACACTACACAGCATCATGCCAATAACTTGACAGATTACTTCGAACTACATGAAATTGATATTGTGGATGTTCAAATGAGACTATTTGCTCAGACTTTTGCTGGTGATGTTAGGAATGGTTTAGAGCATTGCCTGATAATAGTATTGGTAGTTTAGAAGCATTTCATTAGCAATTTTTGAATATATGGGAAAAGAATAAAAATCCCTACAAATCCTTTCAGAATATGTGATCCGAATTGGATCCATAAATGACTGTCATAGGACCGTGACTAAAACAGGTTAAACAAATCCTTAAAGAATCCAAACCATAGTCGAAAACACCCTGAACCAGTGGCCATGGCAGCTGGCGTGGGACGATGAGGACCTCGGTCAAAGCGCGCTGACCGAGGCCCATGGACACTGTGCAAGAGGTCAAAATAGCCCTTGGGAGCCCCAAATCAAGAAAAGGAGCTAGTTTTTGATGTAAGCGTTAACGCACATCGCTAGAAAAATAGGGCCGAAATGGTAGAGCTTAAGCACTTGGTCACATTAGGAACCAAGGGACCATGGGTAGAAAAAGGTAAAAATCACCAACGTATGATGGTGGAACCCATGGCCTGGAGACCTACGGTTTGATCGGGACGCCCTTGAACAGTAAGTGGTTTTGGAGAAAGTGGAGCGATCACAATCAGCAATCGACGTGTGGCAGTGGAGGAGAGAGAAAAACCACCGCGATTGCACGTTATCCATTGAGCAAGTCAACTATGCTCGACGTGCAAATCATGTTGGATCTGGAGGAGCCCAGATCGGATGGCTGAGATTGCCCCCGATAGACAAAGCAGAATTGACAGGGGATTAAGCTGCAATTTAAGAGGATTTGGAATCCATTGACCGCCATGGTGGACAAAGCAATGAATCGACAAGCGGGCTGGTGCAATTCTAATGGAGACACGTGGCTACTTCCTGAGCATGATGCTAACGCCAAACAAGGAATTCCAAGTACACAGGCAACAGGAAAATCGACACAGGAAGGAGAGGAAAGGAACAAACACGAAGGTCAAATGGCTAAATCCATGAGCAGAGACAGTGAATGGGAGATTAGAAGAGAGATTCAGATCAAAGAGTCCAAGCGACCAAGAGAGACAGTGAACAGTGAACCCTGAGAGGAGGATTGAGCACAGAGAGCGGTAAATCCAAGCAGAGGAGGCAGAGGGTCGAGCTAACCACAGGCAGCATTGAGCACCAAAAAGCTTGAAGAATCAAGCCTTCCCATAGAGGAGTCTATCCAGATTGAGCATCACAGTTGGCTCTTTCCATTGTAGACCCAAAGTCGCAGAGCAGGTAGGAAGAATAAGAGTCTGTGTACTCCAAGTGGCTTGGGGAATCCAAGAACCACCCTCCCAAGAAATATTTGCTTCAGGAGAACTCAGATTGAGTCCCAACACTTGTAATTCTCTGCTTAAAGACACAACAAAACAAGGCCACCACTGAAGCTGGACTGAAGACATAGCCCTGGAGACTAGGGTGAACTCCTTATTAAAAATTGTTTGTGTCTAGTATTGTGTACTGTATTTCTTTGTTATCTTTCCATTCAAAATGTCTGTGCATTGGCAATATGAGTGATCCGTTGTTTCAATCGCATAGAACACACACCAGCACATGAGTCTCTAATACCTTTGTTTATTAAATCTTCAACTGAGGTCACTCATATGGTGAGAATCAGTTCAAGTGGTATCAGGGCTCTAGACTGTAAGGTTAGACAAGCTTGTGTTGGTTTAGCTGTGAATGATCACTAGATCAAAGCTCAAATTAGGAGAAGGAGAGTTGGTGGAAACTAATCCTCAGATTGGGAGAGTCTATTCTCGGAAGATAATGTCAGAAGAAGGTTCTACAAGGCCAGACCCCCAGTTCGTAGAAAGTTTCCTAGCTATGAAGTCTAAGGTAGAAGAAATGTATAGGCACTTTAGAAAGCATAAGGATGAAGATTCATCAGGCTCTAAACAAGATAAAGAAGAAGACAAATCTCATTCTCATGACCACTCTAAAGGAAAGGAAAAAGAAGAAAGCTTTCCTACACCTCCTAGTAGCCTTGTGCATAACAAGAAGGCATCCTTGATTAAAATGGATCTCAAATTTGATTTTCCTATATATGATGGAGAGATAAATGCTGAAAATTTGGACAATTGGATTAGACAAATTGATGTGTATTGTAGGGTACATAATATAGACTCAGACAGGAGTAAGATTCAGCTGGCAAACCTACGCCTAGGAGGCACAACCTTGGTTTGGTGGGAAGGCAGAGCCCAAGCTGATGTGAAGAAGCATGGTAAGACCATCTTTGTCTGGAGTGACTTTATCTCTACCATCAGGAAGCAGTTCTATCCATTGGCCTACATGCAACAAGCCATGATGAGTTGGCAAACTCTTCGGCAAATGAAAGGGCAAAGTGTCCAAGGGTATACTCAAGAATTCAGAAAGAGAGCATTGATGTTGGGAATCTCATTAGACTCACAGAAATGTTTTTGAATTACATTGGTGGTCTACATAGATACATGAAGCATACCATCCTCATGTTTAATCCCACTAGTATGGATGAGGTATATGTACAAGCTACTCATCTAGAAGCTAGACGAAAGAATGGAAATCCAGAAGTTGGGGGACCATCCCAACCCAGTGTAAGCAAGAGCAAGGAGAAAAGAAAGTAGAAGTGGAAGGCAAGGAAGGCTAACACTACACAAAGAGGCAAAGCTTCATGCACTCACTGTAAAAAGGAGGGGCATGATGATGAGCACTGTTGGATTCTGCATCCAGAGTTGAGGCCTAAGAAGTTTGAGGGCAAGAAGAAGAAGACTACTGTAGCTATTCAGAAATATTTGGGGTCAGACTCAGGAGATGAAACAATCATTGCAGCCACAGGTATAAAAGGTAAGAATTCTGAAGCATCTACTAGTAATTCTACTCAATCTGTCATTGATGAAGAACATGAAAGAAAAAGACATGAGCTTTTCCATATTCGAGCCATTTCCAAAAATCAAAAGATTGATACTTTGTTTGATAGTGGCTCACAAGTAAATCTAATTTTTGAAGAAATTGTAAAGAAATTGGGATTAACAACTACACCTCATAAGAAATCATACCCATTAGGATGGTTGAATGATAAAGCACAACTACAAGTGACTAGATAGTGCAAACTCAAGTTTTCTTTTGGGTCAGCATTTGTAGATGAGGTTGAGTTAGACATAATTCCTTTGGATATATGTGGAATTGTTTTAGGAAGTCATTACTTGTATGATAGAAAAGCTATTTTCTATAGAGATGATAACAAGTATCTACTTGTCAAAGATGGAATCGAATACTTTGTAAGAGCTCACAAGCTCAAGAATAATTACACTCTCATAAACTCAGGACAGATGAAAAGAATGATAAATTCATGCAAACAGTTCTTACTAATGGTTGTAAAGGAAAAG
>APFE030615215.1:122625-150577 GCA_000404065.3 Pinus taeda | reverse complement strand
AATTGCAGCTCCCTTACATGCTTTGACAGGATTGAACAAGGTGTTTCAGTGGGGAGGCAAACAGCAGAAAGCCTTCAACACCTTGAAAGAAAAAATTAGTACAACACCTGTACTGGCACTACCAGATCTACAAAGACCATTTGAGATCCAAACTAATGCCAGTGACTACGCCATGGGAGCAGTGTTGACATAGCACAATAAAGCCATATGTTATCATTCTGAGACTTTTAATCCTACAATGGTTAACTATCCTACCTATGATAAAGAATTTTATGCATTAGTTCAGAGCGTGAAAAAGTGGAAATATTACTTAATGGGCAAAGAGACAGTAATACACACTGATCATCAACCACTTCAATATTTACACTCCCAAACTAAGCTGCAACAATCAAGACATTACAGGTGGATGGGTTTTCTAAAACAGTTACATTTAGTCATCAGATATAAAAAGGTCATACATAACAAGGTTGCAAATATGTCATCTAGACCCATTATAAATGCATCTACCATACTTAAGCATAATTCTGTGCTGCATGAAAGCTACATAGAAAAATATGCTCAAGACATGGAATTTAAAGAGGTGTATGCAACATTTAGTCAAGGCAAAAGAGTGGAAGAATTGGACTATCATGTGAAGGACCGACTCTTATATCATTGTGGGAAACTCTGCATTCCACAAACTGAAAGACTAAAGATAATTAGGGAAGCCCACACTTCTCCGATACCAGGTCACTTTGGGGTAAGTAAAACAGTTGCACAACCACAAAGGTTCTGCTATTGGATGAGAATGAGTGAGACAGTTTCTAGATATGTAAAGGCGTGTGCTATGTGTGCTAAAAGTAAGCCCAGCAATAGGAAACTAGGATTGTACACTCCTTTGCCAGTTCCATCTCACCCTTGGGGAAGAATTTCCATGGATTTTGTTGGCGGACTGCCTAAATCTAGGAAAGGTCATGACTATCTATATGTTGTTGTGGATAGGTTCAGCAAAATTTGTATTTTAGTACCCTGTAGTAAACAGATTACAACTGAACAAATTGTAAAATTGTTCTTTGAACACGTATGGGTTCATTTTGGATTACCCACATCTATTATATCTGATCAAGACACCTGACTTGTGGGGAAGTTTTGGTCAAGTCTGTGGGAACTAATGGACACCAAATTAAAGAAAATCACAACTTTTCATCCACAAACAGATGGTCAGATAGAAGTAGTTAACAGGACGGTGATCCAGCTACTGAGAGGATATTGTAACAAACATCCTAAGCTTTGGGATGAGCACTTTTGCTATGTGCAGCGTGCTTACAATAGAGCCAAAGACTCTTCTGCACAAAGATCTCCTTTAGAGACCTGTTTTGGTTTCATACCAAGGTCTCCCTTGGATTTTGTCTTTGGTAAAGATACCATGGTAGATGGACACAGTGATGTGGACAAGGAAACTAGGTTCATTGAACAGATCCAGGAGATCCATTAGGCAGTACAGGAATAGCTGGAAAAGAGCCAGGCCAAGTACAAGGCTAGGCATGATAAGCATCGGATGGAGCATAGTTTCCAAGTTGGAGACCAAGTCTGGCTGTATATCAGCAAGGATAGAATGCAAGGTGAAGGTAAAAAGCTAAAACGTATCAGGTATGGACCCTTCAGGATACTTGAGAAGATTGGTTAGAATGCTTTTCACCTTGATCTACCAGCTTACTTGCACATCTACTCAGTCATAAATGCAGACTGTTTGAGGTTGTTTGAACCTTCAATTATTGAGGACCCTAAACAGCAGAGTCAATTACCTTCTGTTGATGACCTACTACCTGAATACCTTAATGAGTTATAGGAAGACACAGTGCTAGATAGGAAGGTGACGATGACGTGCAGTGGATAGGTGGAATACCTCAGGATTGGGCTTAAAGGTTTGAATCCGAGCAATGCAAAGTGGATTGAGATTGGACAAGTGAGGCAGTAGTTTCCTCAATTAGTCGATGCTTGACGAAAACCAACTTCTAGTGGTCCAAAAGCTTTTCAGTTGGGAGGTTGTGATCTGAATCGGATCCATAAACGACTGTCATAGAATCGTGACTAAAATAGGTCAAACAAATCCTTGAAGAATCCAAACCATAGTCGAAAACACCCTGAACTAGTGGCCATGGCAGCCGGCGTGGAACGACGAGGACCTCGGTCAAAGCATGTTAACCGAGGCTCATGGAGACTGCGCAGGAGGTCAAAATAGCCCTTGGGAGCCCTGGATTGGTAAAAGGAGCTGGTTTTCAATGTTAGCGCTAACACGCATCGCTGGGAAAACACCGCCGAAATGGTAGGCTTAAGCGCTTGGTCACGTAGGGAGCCAGGGGACCATGGGCAGAAAAAGGTAAAAAGAGCCAACATACGACGGTGGGACCCACAGCCTGGAGACCGACAGTTTAATCGAGACACCCTTGAACGGTAAGCGATTTTTGAGAAAGCGGAGCGATCACAATCAGTGACCGACTCGTGGCAGTAAAGGAGAGAGAAAAACCGCCACGATCACCCATTATCGGTCGAGCAAGTCAACCGTGCTCGACGTGCAAACGACTTTGGATCTGGAGGAGCCCAGATCAGACAGCTGAGATTGCGCTCGATAGACAGAGCGGAATTGACAGGGGATTAAGCCACAATTTAAGAGGATTTGGAATCTGTTGACCGCCACAGTGGGGAAAGAAACGAATCGACAAGCGGGCTGGTGCAGTTCTGATGGTGACACGTGGCTACTTCCTGAGCATTATGATGACGCTGAACAAGGAATTCCAAGTACACAGGTGACAGGCGAATCGACGGAGGAAGGAGAGGAAACAAACAGACACGGAGGTCGAATGGCTAAAGTCATGAGCAGAGACGGTGAACGGGAGATCAGAAGAGAGATTTAGATCGAAGAGTCCAAGCAACCAAGAGAGACAGTGAACAGTGAATTTTGAGAGGAGGACTGAGCATAGAGAGCAATAAAGCCAAGCAGAGGAGACAGAGGGCCGAGCTGACCACAGGTAGCATCGAGAACCAAAGAGCTTGAAGAATCAAGCCTTCCTATAGAGGAATCTATTGGCTCTTTCCACTGTAGACCGAGAGTCGCAAAGCAGGTAGGAAGAATAAGAGTCTGTGTACTCCAAGTGGCTTGGGGAATCCAAGAAAAATCTCCTTTAGGAGAACTCATATTGAGTCCCTGCATTTGTAATTCTCTGCTTAAAGACACAATAAAACAAGGCCACCATTGAAGTTGGACCAGAGACGTAGCCCTGGAGACTAGGGTGAACTCCTTATTAAAATTGTTTTTGTCTAGTATTTCTTACTATATTTCTCTGTTGTCTTTCCATTCAAAATGTCTGTGTATTAGCAATCTGATCGATCTATTATTTCAATCGCACAAAACACGCACCAGCACATGAGTCTGTAATACCTTTGTTTACCAAATCTTCAACTGAGGTCACTCATAGGGTGAGAATCAGATCAATATGAAAATATTAGAAGGGGACCTAATGAAACTGTTCAAGATTACTGCACTAGATTTAACAGTATATATAATGTAATCCATGTTAATCTTAGACCCCCACCTGACTTAGCCTTAAGAAAGTTCCCTGATGGATTTGACACAGATATCGCATTCCATCTTAGGGAAAGAAACCCCCCAACATTAGAAGAAATGCAAAGTGTAGTTGTCAGTGTTGAGGCTAATTTGTTAGCTAAAAGAGCTAGAGTTAGAAATGAAAAAAGAGGCACTGCTAAAGATGAAGCTTCACCATCTGACATCAAAATAGATACTCTAGCTAAAAGTATGGAGAAGCTAATGGATAGAATAGATAACACATAAAGGAAACCCCAATGAGATAATCAACATGCACCTCCAGTTAGAAACCCAAACGTCAGGAAAAACCAAAACCAAAACACTGGAATAAATGGACCTGATCAGAATATTAGGCCTATTTTTCAAGAAAATTATGCAGAAACATCCCATCCTGAAGACCCAGAGCAAGACACATAGATTAACCTGATGGGATTAGATGATGAAGATGTTTTTTTCCTAACCCAAGATGATCAGGAATTTCATATGTTGCAGCAATTGCAAATCCAGTCTAGAGAGTCTTTTTCTTATAAACAAGGTTATGATTCTGTCGTCTTTGAAGTGCATAAACAATATAACCTAAGGAGTAAAAAGAAATATGATATCCCTGACCAAACCAAGAAAATAGTGCCAAATCAACCCAAGAAAATCAAAGAAGCCTTGGTTTCTAAAATCCTCTAGATTCTCCCTAGACAGAACCAAAATCCTTCTGGCCCCACCATTGTAGATATAACCCCTAATCAACCTTATGATGATCAACCATCCACTTCAATTCCCTCTAAAGAACCAGTGGACAAACCTCAAAACACCAGATCTGAAAACCTACATAAAGAGGTCCCAAATAAAGGAAAAGAAGACCATCCTACTCAAAACCCTACTGTGAAAATTCAAAACCCTCAAATAGAGAAAGCCTCTTTTCCATTCAATCTTGGAGTAGAGGTAGCTAAGCTAAAAATTTCAATCCCTTTAACAGAATTGATCAAGGATGAAACTTACAAATCAAAGATAAACCAGACCTTAAACATTGTTGAAAATGAGGATTCAGTCAACCTGGTTGATGACCAGCCAGAACTTATATTTGGTCCAGATGTTAATGAAAAAACACTAGAAGGAGGAGTACCACCTTTCTACATTAGCCTTAGCATCCATGAAAAAATTCTACACAACACAATGTTGGATTCTGGATCCTCCCACAACTTAATTCCCAAATCAGTAATGGAGAAATTAAACCTAGACCTTGGAAGGCCTTACAAGGACTTATTCTAATTTGACTCAAGTCAAGTAAAGTGTCTAGGATTGATTAAAGACCTATGTGTTACCTTAGTCCAATATCATGCCAAAATCATCCTTATGGATATTTTGGTTGCTGAAATCCCACCAAAGTATGGCATGTTGTTATCCATATCATGGGGAGCCAAACTTCAGGGATCTTTACACATTGATATTTCATATGCAAAAATCTCTATTTTTGGACAACCTAAGAAGCTATACTGAGAAACTTTAATGAAATACATGGTAAGTAACTAGGATCGGACTCAAAACTTTCCTATCTACTCCATCCATTCAGAGATTCATTCCTCCATTCTGTATAATGTTGATCAAACACAAGAAACTCTTTTAGACAGTATTGATACAAAACCAAAAGAAATTGCTTTTTCTATTCAAAATGAAACTAACCAAACTTTAGAACTTTCCAATAAAAAAGGTGGCCAAATTGCTTTAAATGAAAAAATGTTTGTTGTATCAGATGATGAAAATTATGAGCATGAGATATTATGGCATCTTGAATTTGATGGGTCAATCAATAAGTTTGGAGCAGGAGTAGGAGTATGGATATATAATTTGGAGAACAATTACTCAGAAGGCCATGCATAAAACTAAATTTTAAATGTACTAACAATATGGCCGAGTATGAAGCACTAATTTTAGGTCTTAAATTAGTTAGGAATATAGGAGCTAAAAGAGTTTCTGTGATGGGAGACTCTAAACTAGTTATAAAACAGATTGATGTTGTATATATGACAAAGGAGCCTAGATTAAGTTGTTATAGAGGAACTATTGTAGATACTAAACACTTTCTTAGAAACCAAGCTTGCAATAATCCCCAGAAAACACAATATGCAAGCCCATAGTTTAGCAATGTTTTCCAGCACTTGCAAGTTACCCTTCCAGCCTAGCCATCATGACACTGTTGAAGTTAGGCACTGACTTGCAATTCCAGATAATTTTAAGAATTTGCAAGTATTTTCTAATGATAAACAGATAAATAACTTTTTAAATTTATAAGAAGAGTTTTCAAATCATAATGTAGATATTAATACATCCATAGATCCTAACATTAAAGATGAGTTAGAAATTAATGATATAGAAGGAGATGAACTAGATAGATTTAACCCAACTAAATTTACTAAATCAAAGGTAGAAAACCTAGAGAAAGTTGAGATTGATGAAATAATTAACGAAGACACTGAAGTAATTAATCTCAAAGATAATTTATTACCTAAGGGATTAACCCCTTTGGAATATTTATTTGATTCCAATGATGTTCCTAGGAAACCTAAAATGGAACCAGTAAGTTCTGATATATATGAATGTAATATAGGCACTAATGAAAATAAAAAATTGATCAAACTTTCAAAATCATTAGCTCCCACTGAAAAGGTGAAATACATTGAATTATTAGAAGAATATTAGGATGTTTTTGCTTGGAGTTATGAGGACCTCAAATCCTATGACACCAACATCATACAACACAACATTCCTATTAAAGAAAATCAAAAGCCTTTCAGACAAAAACTTAGAATTATTAATCCTATCTTATTACCATCCATTGAAAAATAAATTTAGAGGATGTATGATGCTAAAATAATTTCACAAATCAGGTTCTCTGATTGGGTCTCAAGCTTGGTGCCAACAAGGAAGAAGACTAGTGAGATTAGACTCTGTGTAGATCTCATAAACCTCAACAAAGTGTCACTAAAAGACAATTACCCTCTCCCCAAAATGGATCACATTTTACCAATAGTAGTTGGATCAACCAAAATCTCATTATTGAACAGGTTTTCTGTTTACAATCATATCTTACTTCATCCAGATGACCAACCCGAGGCTACCTTCACTACTCCTTAGGGCACATTCATGTATGTGGAAATGCCTTTTGGACTAATGAATGTAGGAGCCACTTTCTAGATGGCTATGTATATATCATTTGCAAAAGAAATTCATGATTTCCTTGTGATATATCTAGATGACATTACTGTACTTTCAAAATCTGACAATCAACATCTGGATCATCTAAGGCAAGTCTTTATTAAATGCAGAAAATATGGACCCAAAGAAGTCTTTGTTTGGGTTAGAGGAAGGAAAGTTATTAGGTTATATAATTTCAAAAGATGGCATCCGAATAAACCATGCAAGAATAGAAGCCATCTTACAGATACAACATCCCAAGAACAATAGAGAATTACAAGCTTTCTTAGGGAAAATTAATTTTCTTAGAAGACTTACTTCTAATTTAGAAGAATTATATATGTCACTAAACAATATGCTGAAAAAAGGTTTGAACATAAAATGGATTGTTGAGGCTAAGAAATCCTTTGAAGACATTACACTGGCCTTAACTAAAACACTTGTGTTAATCAGTCCAAAGTTTGACAAAGAATTCATCTTATTTTCTTTTGCTTCTAAGCATACAATTGTTGTTGTTTTACTGCAGAAAAATGACCAGGGCTATGAACAATCGATTGCTTTCTTTAGAAAAGCCCTGAGAGATGCCCCCTTGAAATATAACATAATGGAAAAACAAGCCTTTTCTTTGGTCAAAGCCAACAAGAATTTCAGGGTATACATCTTATATTCTCGTATAGTGTCTTGGGTTCCTAATTTAGTAGTCAAAGACATCCTAACTCAGGAAGGTCCAGATGGAAAGAGGGGAGAGTGGATTGCTACTATTTTAGAGTATGATATAGAAATCAAACCTACTCAGTTAATCAAGGGCCAAGGTTTAGCCAAACTCATGGATGAATCAAACTGTCAGGCCTTGGATATAAACTTTATTGCAGTAATAGATGATGGAGAGGAGATCGCGACTCCACTAATCAGCTAGGCCTTTATTGAATGACCTTGGTATGCTGATATTATTTATGTTTTATAGAAATTACAAGCTCCTCCTGAATTACCTAGAACTAAATGGAGGTTTTTAAAGATCAAAACCTTAAAATTTTGTATATTAGACAATGGTTTATTTTGGAGAGATTATGAAGGTGTTCTTCTCAATTTCCTACTAATATATGAATCTGACAGAGTATTTCAAGAGTTTCATGTAGGTGACTGTGGAGGACACCTTTACTGGAAGACTGCTACAGATAAAATTCTTAGAGCTGGTTTCTATTAGCCTATTTTGTTTTCTGATGTCAAGAAATGTGTGACTTTCTGTCACAAATGTCAAATTTTTGAGGAAAAGAAAAACCTTTTACCTTTACCCCTCAAGCCAATCTTTGCTAAAATACGTTTTCAACAATGGGGTTTAGACTTCATTGGTGAAATTCACCCACCCTCCTCTGCCCAACGCAAATGTATCCTTACTGCCACAGACTACTTCACAAAATGGATAGAGGCCATACCTTCAAGGCAAGCCACAGACACTGTTATCATAACCTTCAATGAAACCAACATTCTATCAAGATTTGGATGTCCAACTAAGCTCATTATTGATAATGCAAAAACTTTAAGTCAAAAAGAATGATATATTTCTGCAATACGTATCCTATAACCCTGGGCTATTCCACAGCCTATTATCCTCAAGGAGATGGACTAGCAGAATCCGCAAACAAAAGCTTAGTGAACATCATCAAGAAGTTGCTAGAGGACAATAAGAAAACATGGAACAAGAAGTTAGTCAATGCCCTATGGGAAAATAGACTAACCAATAAGAAATCAATTGGTACTTCTCCCTATCAACTAGTTTATGGGATGGAAGTTGTTTTTCCATCTTCCTTAGGAACACCAATGATGAAGTTGCTTCAAGAAATGCAGGTTGAACCAAATAGTATCCAAAGAAGAGTCAACCAAACAATTCATCTTCAACAAACTAGGGAGGAAGTCTATCTCAAGTCTCAAGTGGTGCAGGAAAGGGTTAAAAATATTTTTGATAAAAGAACCAAGGCTGAAGATTTCTACCTTGGTGACAAAGTGCTCAAGTGGGATTCAAGGAGAGAAGATAAAGGTAAAGATGGGAAATTTGATTTCCTATGGAAAGGACCATATGCCATTTATGCTTTTAGAGATAATTAATTCTTTCTTCCTGAGAGAACTTGATGGTATAGAAGCAGAAAGTGGACCAGTGAATGGTTGAATGCTCAAACACTATCTTGAACCTAATTACTAAATTCTCATTTCCCATTTGTACATATTCTATTTTCAAAGTCTAGATTGGATTGGATGGTGATTTTTTGAAGTTGAAGCCTAAAGAGAAGGCCCTAAGCTTTCAAAGATCCACTATCATAAGTATTAATAATGCAGAGGCATAGAGGAAAATTTTGCAAGGTAACATCAACAACAATTCAAAGGCTAATGATCTACATAGTTCTTAACATTTCACTAGAAATTGCCATCCCCAAGTGGAGCCACTGTTAGGCTTCTATACCAATAGAAGTCATGATTTTGAATAACTATGGTGAAACCTTGTAATATTGTACTTACCTTTGCTTTCTGCAAAGGTTTTCCATATTAAAAAATTAAAAAATATAAAGAGGGTATGTCCTAAAAGAATAATCAAATGACAAAAAGAATGAAAAAGGTCAAAAAATGAAAATATATGAACCCCAAAAGGCAAAAAGAAACCATGAAAGTGTGCAAGTCAAAATGTCATTTCTATCTACTTTTATGTATAGTAATGATTGTGAGTAGCTTATCACTCATGCCACAATCCATGGTAATTAAACTATTTGATATTGATTATACCATGTTTTGAATTTTATGTTTATAGTTAGAGAATAAAATCTGACCAAATAGTGTAATCTTGGCAGATCGTTAGATAGGTAGAGTGAATGAAAGGAACTCATTAGTTTAATCTGAGCCCTTGGATGATATTAGAATTAGATAGTTTACTTTTTAAAAGAAAAAAAAAAGATTGATAAGGGTTTGATAGCCTAAATGCACCCTAATAAAGTGAAGAAAAATGGTAGGATGAGTAAGTGGGTAAGTAGTAGAAAGGTTGCAGAAATATCATGTGATTATGCAAAAACACTTATGTCATTTTCTTAAATGCAATTTTCAAAAATGCATAAGCAGTGGAAAAATAAAAAATAATGGTTTGCAATATGGTTTATTTAACACCCGCGTTATTCATTTTAACCCCTATAACACTCACTAATTTTCCTTTCATAATAAAAATATTAATACCTATAGTTCTTTAAGTCAAAGAGGCTCAGAGTATTTCTCTGAATTCTGGTGGGACTGAACCCTCGGCTTGATGACTTAAGAAAGAAAGGTGTTAAATTCCCTTGCAATTCATTCATGCCCCTCACAAAACCCCTTTTCCTAAGGTTAAATTCTTTTTGCCTAGGAAAACCCCATGATAAACATATTTTATGCAAAAACCCATCAAAATACATTTGTCCTAAGTACTAAGTGTATGAAAAGTGCATAATATTTTTTATACCTATGTACAATACCCCTTCTGCTCATTTCACCTCATATTAACTTTTGATTAAATATATAAAATCCCCAAAAAGCCCATTGGCTCATACATATTGAATTCCTTTATGTAAATAATCCTACCCCTTAGTTTATTTATAAACTATATAACTACCCCATATCCCACAAGATATATTAAAACCCCACCCACAGTCCTTAATCGCATATTAAAGCACCCTCGCTAAGATTAAGCTTTAATCTAATCCCATACCGTCAATGATTAGACCCATGGGCCCCCAAAATCTTTTTGTGTAAATCGTCGTGTAGCTCCATCGCCCGACCACCATTGATTGTGCCTTCCCCACATCTAATGGCCCACAATCATATCGGTCACGCCCGATGCCCATCCTTTACCCATACAATAAGGTGGTTTTCCTTCTGACCCCTGATGCTACGTGTTACACGATGTATGCAATCAGGTGACTCCTCCCGAATACCACCCGCCCCACAAAAGTCATGTCATGGTGCTCCTAAACCGCTTCCCTCATTTTAACCGAAAAACCACCATTGTTCATCAATCAATGAACACGCCAAAATTAATGTTTTTTCTATATAAGCCCAATTACCCCTCTTTCCACTCTTTTCATGAATTTTCCATTTGAGAAATCAAAAAGGCTGTTGCGACCCTTGCAAACAACAAATTTCTCACAAACCTCCACCATTGCTCCACAGACACTACAGATAGCCCAACTCGTTCACCAATCCCTACTAGAACCGTACGAACCTCTGTAGCCACCATAAACCACCATTTATAGTCAATTTCGCCCAATTCCAGATATTTAACCATGGAATACCAACTCCATTGTCAAATTCCTAGTAAATTCGCCCTCATAACGTTGTTAATTAAATAAAAAATATAAATTTTTACCTTAATTTTAATCGTCTGAACCATAACCATCTGGAAGACCTCTGTTTACCTAAAAACCCTTTAAAAATCCCAAAAAACCTTTGTTGAAATTCGCAGAGCATAATTCAAATCCACAAGAACTGAAGTATGGTTGCCCCTATCACCCTGGACATGAGACCCATTACAACTCCACATTTGGACATAGACCACCTTCCCATGTCTAACAGGGACTTCCAAATAAAAAACACTACTGCCCAAGAGCCCCTGATCAAAGTGCATTTCCAAAGTAGGGACATATACCTTAACCATGCTGATGAAATTGGCTTGTGGGAGTCAAATTTTCCCAAATACCAGTTCCCCCAAGTTCACATATTTCCAGAAATTGTCCAGATGTGTTATGCATGCTACGTCCCTAGCCACAGAACTATAATGTCTCATGACTAGAAGGTCCTCTTCACCATCACAGCTGAGTCCATAAATGAAATGTTGCAATTCCAACTAGGTCCAAACCTAACCCCACTATTAATTAGAGACCTATTGGACCAATATCCCAAGCTTAGCCCTACAAAATTGGCCCAGTTGTTCCAAACCTTCATTAGGGAGGAAAAACACATCCCTAAGGACCCCCCTCCATATGTAGAAGTTATTTTCTCTCCATGGGGCCAAAACACTGTAGCCATGATATCATGTGTTTTAGGTTATACCACAAGTGAGTACATTAATTAAGTTATCCTTGTTTTCATGTCCATCTATACCCCAAGACAACCTCCTGCAACCATATATGACTTTGCCACATTCATAGTTGACAGAAGGCATGAGCAGTTCACAAGGATGGGAAACGAGAGGGTGTTTAAATACTCCTCTATATTATACCATCTATTTTTGTATTATCAATCAGAGAAATTTCCCTTCACTCTCCAAAATTTTGACACCAAAGGCCAGCCTAGTTCTATAATCTTTTGGACCCCACTTTCCCATGAGTTTAGATCACCATATACCTACGCAGACTTTATAGATTCCTTTGTACATCCCATCATGACTATGCTCACTTGGAATCGTCCATCTAGGATAAGCCCCGAAATAAAGAGAGTCCTCCAGCTTTCGAAGTAGACCAAAGTGGGTGACTGGTACCTTTATTAGAACCTTACAGAAATTAGAATATATGGTTGCATGATTGCACCATACAAGTTGCCAAGATACCTCCCTATGAGGTTGTTTTCCTTAGAATATTACAGACAAATCATCAATGCAAATGAATTCAAATTTTTCAATGCCAAGAAGAAGGCCTATTTCAAAATCAAAGATCAATTAGGTCCCTTCATTTGCAATTCCGGGGAGGCAGGCAAAGAAGCAGATTTGATATTACAGAACATGAAGTTGCAAAGAAGTTTTGTTTGGAGATATGACCCTTTGGAATTAATTACCAAGAAGAGACAAAAGGAAAAGCTAGGACCTTTCATTCACCATCCCATACCTGAAGTAGAAGCCTATGCCAGTCAAACAGAATGGGCGGAAGGTACCATAGTAAACAAAGACAACACCACACTAGATGTAGAAAATGCCTTGATTGATTTGGAAAAACAGCTTGATTACAACTCTTTCCTCCAGGTACCAAAATAAAGAGCCATGAGCACTCATCCAATCATGCAGACTCCTCGGAATGAGGAGAAGATTCCAAAAAGAAACAGAGAGGGAGCTTCCACATTAGGAATGGACACCTCAAATTTTCAATAGGAAACAAGCAAGAGGCAAAGATTAAATCCGGCCTCTGAACATGAATACATAGAAGATTTGGTACAAGTTAAAACCATAGAAGTAGAAAGAAGTAGGCCTACCACTCCATCTGAAAGCATGCAAGGGCCTTCCACATCACAGACTCATATTTTGGAAAGGAAGCTTGGTGTGGAAGTGTCTTCATTCAATAGGCCTACTGATAGAGTCCAGGACATAAAGGAAAGATACAATGAAATCAAAGCTAGAGATGAGAGGCTTAAGGCCCAAACATATTCTCAATACCTGAAACTAACTCCTACAAATCAAACAAGGCTAATGTTAGCCTTTGGCACTAAAGAGGGGAAGTTGTAGATGTCTTTCATCAAACCTATAGTGCAACAACCTAAGATAGCATCTGATTTCAAAAAGGTTGACTTTGAAGTGTTGGCCAAGGATATTCATCCCATAAACCAGATTGAACTGCACAAATAGGCTGGAGAGATGATATTGTAGAAGTTTCTCTACAAATCAGCTAGCTCACTCATGTCATGTAGAAATTTCACCTATAGATCCAACTGATATATAAAATGTACTAAAGCATAATACTAGATTTGCATCTACCATAAACTTAGCGGAAGCTTAATTAAACATGAGCAACATCAAGCTCAAAATCTATCTTTCTCTCTCTATACTCTGATGATGAAGCTCATGGATTACCTAGCCCTGTATATAAAGGTTGCACCTCAGGTCCAAGCTCCTATTTCCTTGCACATTTTGATTGGGGTCCAATTACAAAACACATGCAAATTGGCCTGATCATACAGGTTGTCAACCTCAGGTCTAACCACACAATACTTGAGGAATCAAGTTCCTCTTGCATGCAAGGAATACTTACAGAAAATATCCTAGCAACTGATAGAACACTATCCTAGCATATAATCTCAACTGGGTCTCTGTTTGAACTACCATGCATCAGTTATCCATGAGAGAATACTTAGTTATCTGAAAATAATAGTTGTCACATGCATGCAAGCATCAACAAACAATATCTCATTAATTTAACAACTTGTTAAATTAATCTAACTGAACTTGACTCAGTTAAACTAACTCAACTGATCCTCTCAATATAGAACTCATCCTTAATTCCTAAATCAGTGGAGCAAATCAAGGACACCTTCCCCAACTAGTGGAGAAATAATTGCATGTTCTCACAAAGACTTCAATTTTTCTTTTCCTTAACTAATTAGCTCATGGAGAATTAATTAATTAATATTCAAACTGCTGGTAAGACCAAATTCAAATTTACTTCCTATAGATAGACTAGGGACTACTATAAATAGGAAGGGACCTAGAAATGCTATTTTTAGAAGATGCTATTTTTAGCAATTTCACCTCTCACCCAAGGTGGCCAAAATGCTCATTGGCCAAACTGTTATTTTTAGAAGTGCTATTTTTAGCAGCTCTATTTTTACCACTTCCTAAATTTAACATTTCTTGTTGCACACTTTTCAACACTCCCTCTCAACAAGAAATACTTCCTCTGGAACCCAATCCTGTAACTTTGGAATGTTCTGCATGCAACACATCTACCAAGTGTGGTTGCTCCAACAACACTCAGAACAAAGAAAAAATCCCAACTGACCTCTCTGTTGGGCTAGAAACATACTCTGATGCTAAAGCTCTACCTGTTGCTGACAAGTGCTCCCTCTTTGACCTCTGCACTACTGTAACATCTCCAAGCATCTAACACCGTTGCACCCTTCTCTATGCTACCCTACATTGTGCAACACACTTGTGCCTCTCACATTGTTGTAGCCTGCATGCTTTTCACTATCCTGGGATCCCCTACACTGATCTATCTCTACCCAATTAGTGAGTTCCTACTACTCCACATCGTGGCTCCCGTAGCAAGGTCTCATCCAAGAGGTTGGGTACCTCAAGGATCCTGCCCCTCCTCCTTAGGACAATCACTCTATATCGCCAAACCTCCTACTTGGAGGTATGGCTACATGTGATCCCTCTGCCCACTTGGCTCGAAGTTTCCCCCTACTGGAGGTCTCTGCACGAGTAGATGTCTCTACTCAATCTCCTCTCATCTTCTCCTATTGTGGCTACTCCACAACCTCCTAAAGTTGCTGCACCAATCGTGGCTCCTCCACAATCGTCTGCGACTTCTTCTGGAACTGCATGTTGAGAGGTAATATACCCTACCTCTCAACCACCAAGTCTCCATTAGTTGCCTTGATGCTTAAGGCTTTGCATGCATCTTGAACCTCAGGAGCATACAGGTTCTTGACCCATGAACCAATCTGCTTCACATGTCTAGTGATGATGTCTCTAAGGAAAAAATTTCCCTTACTGAAGACTACATCATAGCATTTATCTTCCAACATCGAGATCAACACCAAGTTTCTCTTCAGCCTTAGTACATACTTGACATCAGTCGAGGTAAGCTGAGCTCCATGCTCCCTCTTAAAAATAACCATGCCTACACCTGAGACACTATAATTTTCATCATTACCCATCGCTATGAGTATCTAGAGATCTTTCTCCTCTAAATTACTGAACAAACTATTGTCGCTAGTCATGTGGAAATAAGCTCCACTATTAAGAAAATAACCACATCCCACCATGGATGAAACCATGCATGTGAAGAGTGTGAAATCCAACTCGAACTATGAGGCAAGTGCCTCACCTTCAAATCCTTCCCGAATCACTTCTTGGATTTCCTCTGTGGACAAATTGCAACATAATGGCCCACCTCATGACAACGAAAGCATCACACTTTCGATTTGTCAACCTTCCTCCCACCATTGGAAGAACTGGATTCAGAAAGAGAAACCTTATCCTTCCCCTTCTTTATCTTACTCGCTAAGGCACAGTTCTCCTTATCCCCCATGGATGAAGAACCATCTTTGGTGCTTTGTCTGATCTCCTCCTGCATCAAATCCAACCATAGTCGTTCCCAATCTGGTAGTTTCTCCCTTCCATTAACCGAGTCTTGGTGTTTATGCCAGCTCTTAGGAAGGCCAAGGAGTGCTAGACTCACCATATCATCATCAATGTCATGACCCCTACACTTGCAAGATCATCCATGCATGTGATGAGCTTGGTTAGATACATAGAGATTGTCTCATCCTTTTCACACTTGATCTTTCAAAGTTTGTCCTTTAGTGCCAATTTCCTTTGATCACTGATATTCTGATATAAATCTTTCAATGTTTTCCACATTGTAAATGGAGTCTCCTTCCCATGGAAGCTTGAGGCAATGTGATCTCACACTCCCTCCAAGAGAATTCTCCTAGCTCTAGCCACACACTTCTTACATTCTGCCAGTTGACTAGCATCAGTAGGCTTAGGCACTTCTTGACCAATGAAGTCCTTAAGGCCATTATCTTCCAATACTGCCTCTATGCGATCCTTTCAAGCTATATAGTTTGAGATGCCATCAAGGGCATACTCAAGCCTCAAACCATAGAATGCCATTGGTGAAATAGATGTGATAATAACTTGAGATCTATATCCCAAACAATAAACTTCAAATTCCTTCTTGTATACTGTTCTTTCTTGATCACTTGTGCTCTAATACCATGTAGAATTTTCTCTACAATTCAGCTAGCTCACTGATATCATGTAGAAATTTCACTTGCAGATCCAACTGATATATGTAATGTACTAAAGCATAATACTAGATCTACATCTACCCTAAACTTAGTGGAAGCTTAATTGAACATGATCAACATCAAGCATGAACAAATATAACTGAGAATGAGAAGTAATCAACCATAACACAGAAGATATAACCCGGGGAAAGCACTAGCCTAAAACCCCATCTCTGTATTATCAATCAAGTGGAAATCCTCAACAACATACAAAAAGAATCAGCTCAAAAGCTATCCCGCTCCCTCTGTACTCTGATGATGAAGCTCATAGACTGCCTATCGCTATATATAAAGGCTGCACCTTAGGTCCAAGCTCTTATTTCCTTGCACAGTTTTGATTGGGTCTAATTACAAAACACGTGTAAATTGGCCTGATCATACCTGTTGTCAACCTCAGGTCCAACTACGCAATACTTGAGGACTCAAGTTCCTCCTGCATGCAAGGAATACTTACTAGAAATATCCTAGCAACTGACAGAACAATGTCCCACCATCTGATCTCACCTGGGTCTCTGTCTCCATGCATCAGTTATCCATGACAGAATACTCAGTTATATGAAAATAATAGTTGTCACATGCATGCAAGCATCAACAAAATATGTCTCATTAATTTAACAACATGCTAAATTAATATAACTGAACTTGACTAAGTTAAAATAACTCAACTGATCCTCTCAATATAGAACTCATCCTTAATTCCTCAATCAATGGAGAAAATCAAGGACACATTGCCCAATTAGTGGATAAATAAGTGCATGTTCTCACAAAGACTTCAAGTTTGCTTTTCCTTAACTAATTAACTCATGGATAATTAATTAATTAATATTCAAACTGCTGGTAAGACCAAATTCGAATTTACTTCTTATAGATAGACTAGGGACTACTATAAATAGGAAGGGACCTAGAAATGCTATTTTTAGAAGATGCTATTTTTAGCAGTTTCACCTCTCACCCAAGGTGGCCAAAATGCTCATTCACCAAACTGCTATTTTTAGAAGTGCTACTTTTATCATTTCTAATTTTAACACTTCCTAAAATTAGCATTTCTTGTTGCACACTTTTCAACAGATATACTCCACCCTAACAGGTAAAGCCATAGTTGCTCATCAGCTACAGAACTCTTTGAACAATATCTCTACACAATTTCAGTTAGAGAAGGCCTCCTCACAAGCCAAAGGTACAAGGATCAAGTCCTTAGAGGACTTACTGATTGAATTTTGACACAATCCAAAGGATATAAAAGTAATGGAGAAGCTTATAAAGAAGAAAAATGATGATATTGTTGCACTTAAGAGGAAATTGAAAATCCCAGAGCTGCAACATCCTCATACTCTAGAAGTCATAGAATGCCAAACTAGAAATCACGAGTTGATGGACTTGGTCCTAAAGCTAAATGATCAATTAAAGGAGAGAAAAAAAGAGTTGGATGCTTTAATTCAATTGAAGTAAAGCGACATGGCAACAACTTCCAAATATTTCATCCCTACAATATCCATAACAATCCCTTCTAAACTGGTAGCTTCATTGACACCCATAGTTCCACCTGCCACAGCATTGCCAGTCACAACATAATCTACAATAGCAGTAGGTGCATCAAGAGAGAAAGCAATAGAATTGGTAAAAGCCATGGAAGAGATGTCTATCTAGGCTACAGAAATGAACAGGCTGAGGGAAAAAGTGGGAAACTGACTACAAACTTTCCCAACTTAAACAAAAGGGATAAGTAGAAAAGGCCCAAAGAATGAGTGAAAAGGTTGAAATCTTAGAGAAAGACTTGACACTAGAGAAACCCCTAGGGAAGACCAAGGAAATGTTGTGGGAAAAAATCATTGACTCCATCAAGAATATTTGGCCCTCAATTCAAGTTATTTTTGAGCATACAAAGTTAGTAAAGATAGCTACAGAGGCTATCCAAAAGGTCAAAGAAGAATTAGGAGACGTGCATGAGGATGCCAATAGACTCGTCCACTTCCTCAATAGCAAAAATAGGTATGAGCTCCAAGAAAACAATATAGAAGATAGAACAGAGACCATTTTGGAAATAAGGAAGGTCCTATATAAAAGGAAACTTATGATTAACTTAGAAGAAAAGTGCCACAACATGCAGATAGCCATTGATAGGTTCATGGCTATATTCTAAATTTTGAGGGAGAAAGGTCTGCCCAGTCCTATGGTTATCAATGACAAACTCATGACCCAGTTAGACTATGATAATACACTCAGACAATTGGAAAAGGAATAAGCAAGCACTTCATCGATAAAATCCCTGCCAACAAGAAAAGTTTTGTACAACACATTTGAAAACTTGTTTTTCCTTGAGCATGAGATAAAACATTTATTCCTCACCAAGCCCAATTTTTCCAAATATACTGAAGCTGATGAGATCTATAGGAGAATGATGAATGTAAAGTTACATGATGCAGAATGGTAGGAGACAATGACTGATTTACTGTGATAAATTTATAGAAAAAAGTTATTGCAGAGTAAAAGTGAAAGCATCTAGGTAAGCAGATGAAAACAAGGTAGCATAGTCAAAGAGTATCAGGTGAAAGATAAAAATTGAAGAAGATTCCAGTGTGAAAGAACACAACCACAAGTCAGCATAAAGGGCTACAAGCTCAACCATAAAAGCTAGCAGTACCAAATAAAAAGGGACAACATGAAACTGTCCATTAGCTGCCTCTAACTTTTTGCAAGAAGATATTTGTATTTCCTAGAATAAATCTCAAGTTTGTTTTGAGATATTTTGTAATAAATACTTCACATTTTGAAGTATGTAGTGTGGATTCTTAGAAATTTCTATAGACTTTCTTGATGAAATACTATAAGCTATTGTATCACCATTTGAACCAACAAGCTAGATTAATGAATAAAGTCAACACATTTAACTGGATTCATTGTGTAGTGTGAAGTACAAACAATTATTTTCCTTTGTGATTGTTATCTTTCTTTTAAATTTTTCCATAATCTTTAATGTATCTGAAATATGAATGCTATAATATGGAATGATATCTCAGAATTTGCTTCATTGCACTCTGTTATAACTATTATGCATTTTAATGTTTTATACAAATTATATAAATTAGGGAATTTAGTTGCTCCTTAGTCTAGGTAGTTTTCCTCTGATCTATAGTAAAATATTCTTAATTTCCCTTTTCTCATGATTATCCTGTGTTGCTCATTTTGATCTTGGTTTTAAGGATTCTTAAGTTCCCTCTCACCCTAGTTAAGATCATTTCACCCATTTGACCTAAAGACCTGTACTTTACTCGGCTAGATTGCCCTTTTAACACTCCCTTTAATGAGTTAATTCTAGTTATGCTAACCTTCTTTGACTCCATAGCCCAATGGTCCAAAGACTTCATTCTACCCATCTGTTTTAAGGAATCCACCATCCAACATTCAATACAAATCCAAAACCCCCTGAACTTTAAGATCTAGCCTAAAATCCCAGCAAATAAAGCTAAATCATATATAGAGATCCCCCTATGAGTCATAGGTTGGCTAGAGCCTATACTTAAATGATTGGTTTGTGGTTACCTCAATCTTTCCCTTCTTCTAATAACTCTTAAGGAAAATTATGAGTGATAACAGAGCCCACAGTACATAGTAGCATCATGTATGAGTGGTGGTTGATGTAGCTAGTTATGAGAGTGACAAAGGCAGAGGCTAGTAGTAGTCAAACACTAGGGAGCATAGAGCAGAGTTGACAACAGTGCAAAGGTGCAGAGGTAGAATCAACAGAACCGTAGAGTTTTTAGTTGACAGAGGAAAATTTAGTAGCAGCCAGAGACTCTAGTGATAAATGCGTCATACTAATTCAGTTTGGATTCTTTTTGGTTGTAGATGTTGTAGTAGCAAAAACAACAATGATAAGTGTTGCATGCAAAACATTACAAAGGTACTAGATCGGGATAGAGTTGAATTCCTTTATTGTTGAGAGGGAGTGTTGAAATCTTCAACAAGAAATGTTAAAAATAGCATCTAGAAATTTCAATTTAATTTGTCATTGAATTAAATTAGGAATTAAATCGAAATTCTATTATGATATAAACTTGTAATAGTAAATTAAGTTAAATTGACTTAATTGACTTAAAAAATTCAAGTTGGAATTCTATGTATAGACATGTAGAGTGATCCCCAAGTTGAGTTATTTTGAGTTGTAATTAGATAACTCTTTCTAATTGAGTTATAGTTAGTTAAACTAGATCTAACTGTTGGAGGAACTAGTAGGAGTCTAGTATTGGAGTAGTGCACTAGTGCATCACTAGTACCACTCCAGTTAACTAAAGGTTCACTCATAAATAACACATGCATGTCAATTCAGAGGAAGACCCAGTTAATATTGGAGTTTAGGGACAATGTACTATCAGTTGTATACTTTTCTGAGTTATATAGATGGTGCATGAAATCAGTTGACGACCTATGGATCGATTGTGTAGTTATGAAATGAGGATTTCCCAATTAATATGGACTAATTCTCTCAGTAATTGTGAAAGGAAGTAGGGGCTTGGAGGGATAGTAAATTAGTTAAGTGTTGTCCAGAGTTAGTGTAGGAATCAGAGAGTTAGATTATACTAGTGGAGGAATTGCTCAGGTTGAACAAGCATTCTATTTTCCTCTCAGATCTTCTGTTTAATGCAATATAGATAGATAGAGTGTTTAGCAGTTTCTTTACGAAAAGTAATATTGTGTTATGTGTGATTGATATTATTCATTTTTCTCTTATTGTTTCAATCGATCAATTTTGGTTTCCGGTGAAGAGTAGAGTAGATTCTTGTCTTGTGTTTTAGAAAATCACATAAGTTGTTAAATCTACAGTAAAAATATACAAACATTAGTGCCTGTGAAATTTATAAGAACATTGCTATGCACTCTAAGACAAATCACATACCATCAAGCATCATTTTCTTAGAGAAGAAATTATTGATCAGATCATCAAATTAGAATATATTTCCTCAAAATAGCTTGTTGTAGATATATTTACCAAACCATTTCCCATAGAGGATTTTCAGTACCTTAGATAGAAATTGGGAGTGCTTTTTCCCTCATTTTCTCAATAAAAGGAGTAGTGTACACGTACAGTATGCCAATCCATGTCATCTTAACAATGTGAATTGCAAGAAATAAATATACAACATAGGGGAGAATATTATCAATAGGACCAATTACAAATACCAACGAGAGTTATTTTCCATTAGGATAGGTAAACGACAACATAAGCATAGGGGGAGTAGAGAAATGAAATTGTAGGATGAATTGGACTTAGGCATGTACTCTATTGATGCCAAAGGGGGAGAAGTAAGAGAACATGAAAACCCAACAACCATAAGAAGAGTCAACATATGTGGGGAATCCTTGGAAAAAGTACATCAATGCCTTATGTCTATTGTGCACATGAATGCTAAACAAGGAGATTGTTGAAGATTTGTTGTCATTGATGTCAAAGGATTTTCAAGAGAGTTTGGCACTCTATAGGAAAAATAAGTTGGGTTCAGTATGACAGATGCTGACTCTAGATTCATGCTAAGAGTGTTAAAATCAACTACAAGAATCTTAAGAGTATCAAGGATGTTGAGTATTTCTACCCTTATTGCAAGAAACCACTAGGTATTGAGGCATTTTACAAGCAACACATACAAATTTTATTAAGTAAAATGTCTAGGTTAATCGTTTTCCTAGAATATATTTAGGTTCTCTATGCAAGAAAGGAAGGAAAATACTTACCAAAGCATCACTTAGTACTTTATGAATTCTATGGATGTGGCAAAGGTAACAAAATGGGCATTTCAGAGTAGGCCCAGACATATAGGTTGCAAATCAAAGAAATGGAAGGACATATTAAAAGTAAATGCTTCAAATATGGCATTGGTAGCATGGATTAATTAGATGATATATCATGTGGTCCTGCCTATTGTAGTCTTGAAGGTATCATGCTTATAAAACTACAAGAGCTAGAATTGAATATTTTCTTGCAAGCATAGTATAATCTTGTTAAAATGAACTAGACAAGAGAACATTGAGCTATTTTTCATCGAGTTGAAGACCAAGATTAAAAT
This sequence comes from Pinus taeda, assembly GCA_000404065.3. Lineage (NCBI taxonomy): Eukaryota > Viridiplantae > Streptophyta > Pinopsida > Pinales > Pinaceae > Pinus > Pinus taeda. The sequence goes on along the minus strand of APFE030615215.1, from coordinate 128,020 downwards.
AAAATAGTTATTTGTAATAATAGATTTCGAATAAGAGTACGTCGAGTATTTTACAGTGTGATCGAGTATTTTACAGTGTGAGAAAGATACATAACGTTTCTCCATGGGTGTGTAGAGCATGTGAAACAGTAGATTCAAGTGGGTGTGTTGTCGTTGTCCTGTAAAATGTAGTTCTTTGAATCCTACTACTATGGGCGAATTTTGGGTTCATGCAACTTCTGCATGGTTCCTCGTGAGGTATCATTTTTGAAAGATGAAAAAAAGAATTTTCTATAGGTATGTGTGTTTTGTAAATAGATGCATGGAGCACGAATTAAATTTTGTAAATTCCCAATATGATATCATGTCACGTGTGCATCTAGGGTAGGATATGAAATGGAGTTGCATTTATTCGATAGGAATGGAAACCAAATGATAATAATGATTTAATATTTTACAATCCATAAATCTATAGATCTAGATACAACTATAATAATTAGAACTCTTGAAGGAAATATTCATACAAAACATGAAATACGTGAAATTGAAAATGGAAGTGTTTTTAAGTGCAACTAGCAATGCTACTTATAACTCAAATAATGTGTTCAATCATAGTTTGCATCCTAAACCATCATCGACATCCATATTCCAAGATTATATACCTCATGATAAGAAGAGAAATATAATTTTTGTAAGCCACAAAGTTATGGGATATTGCCAGCATTAAAAAAAATCATTGAATCTATAATTGGGTTGAAGAAAGAAATAAACCCAAGAAAAGTTCTCCATTCAATGAGACCTTTCTTATCTACTGGAAATAAAAAAGATGAGAGTTTAGAGAAGGAGAAGTGGTAGTGGAATATTGAGGTGAGCAAGTTAGGCGAAGCATAACTAATTTTTAGGAAATTCATTATCACTTGCAAGGAAAGGATTGTTTAGAAAAAAAAAAACTATAATATGCAATAAGAAAGTAGTTCTAGGATAAATTTTCATATCACCAAAATATTATATAGGAGAATAGATATTAAATTCAAGAAACAATACCATGGGTTAATTTAAAATCATGGGTCCAATAGAAAAAAATAATAATAGATAAATAGTAAAACAAATTTAGGAAGTTACAATGCGTATGAATGTTGCCTGGAAGGAAAAATATGGAGCTAAGTAGTTTGGATCATATTAAGGAGAGTTGAAAGGTTTAGATCATATTACAGAGAGTTAATTTGTTCATATCAGATAGAAAAATAGGAATCTAAATGGTTCAAATAATATTTCATGATAGAGAGATGTTAGTATTGATACCAATAGTGAAGGTGATTGAAGAGGAGATAATTAGATCATCATCAAAGAAAAATCAAATTAGAGAAATGAAAGGGGATTGCATTCTCCTATATGTGGATGCCTACAAAAATTTGAAAAGGGATTTTTGTCTCCTACAAGTGAGTGATTTTAAAGCATGTAATTGTAGGTTGGTTCCTACATCCATTAATAAAGAAAATGTTGTTTTTTAGTTTTCTCCCAAATGGGTCTCCACATAAAAAGTGTTCTAATTTGATTTTGGATGGTATTTATCTTTTCATTGAATTTGTGTAACATATTTAGTATTGTTGCTAAATGTGTTAAATAAGTAAAATAATTAATAATATTGATTTCTCCGCGCCAACCCCCACCGCCCCCCTCCCCCTTCCCCCTCCTTCCCCTGCCTTCTCTTAGTATCAGCACATTGCATGTAATACAACTTACTGATGAATTGTAGAAATTCACATAAGTCAAACCAAGATGAAATTTGATATATACCATTGATCATTTTTGAAATGAAGATTAATAAAATTAAGGAGCACACAATCCAACATAACCCTTGAGAACATGGTATGTGACACAACTATTGATGCATGTACGATGATGAACAATTTTTTTTAAGAATTTTTTATATATATTTGATATAAAATATATACATAAATTATTCACTAAATGATAATGTCATAATGCAACATAATCATTGATGAATTTATTTATTCAACATAATTCAACCAAGATAAATTCCATAACGTGACAAAACTAACAAGGAACATCACAATCCAACATAACCCTTTAGAGATGTTGTAATGCAACATAACTTTAATGAATATTGCAATGTGACATAGTCATTAAACAACACTACAATTTATCATAAGCCAACCAAGATAAAGGTCACATGTAACATAACCATATTGTTAACTTCTTAGTGTCACATTATGACATAATAGAGGATTCAAAATCTTAATGTCACAATATAATATTTATTGAAATCACCTAGAATGTTGCACCATGACATCTTGAAGTCAACCTCTTAATGTTATAATTTAACATAAAATTCAAGTTAGCATCTTAGTGATGCATATGATATAAAATTCAAATCAACCTCTTGATTCCAAATCATGAAAAAACATTTAAGTTAACCTACTAATCTCATAATTTTATATAATACTGAATTCATCCATTTTATGGCATAATGTGACAATGACTTTAGTTCAACCATACTATCCCAATTTGAAATAATATTGAAGTCAACCTCATACACAATTTCTCGTAAAATAGTGTAATGCCAACCACGGTTACTCAAACTCAACCATGGTCATCCAATCATAATCAATCATAGTTAAGCATATTCAAATATCATCAATTAACATCATTTAAATTTAACCACTTCCATAATCAATGATCATTAATTAACTTAACTTGAAGTCAACCACATACCATAGCCAGTCATTGTTTACCAAATTTAATCACATAACATGTTGAACTATTACTAATCAACATCAACCAAATTCAATATCATATCACAATCAATAATTAGTAAACAATGTGAGCTACATTTAATTAAATCCAACTGAAAATCTACCATAGTTAACCATTATGAACTATCTACAACCAAATTTAACCACAGTACATAATCATAGTCACTTATAGTTAAATAGCAAGCATTGACTGCACTCAAATAAAATTAACCTAAGTCAAACTCTATGAATCAAAATAATTCATGGTGAACCACAACTAATCAATGATAGCCATAGTCAATTTATAGTTAACCAGATGAATCATTAACAACTATAATCAACCATAGTTAATAGAATTTAGTATAATTAATAGTAATCAACCACTATCATTTATAGTTAGTCATGATAAACCATACTAAACGAATGCTAACTATCATCAACACGGTTGATCATGGTCAAACATAGTCAACATGGTGATGATGATCAACCATAGTTAAATATGGTTAACTATTATCAACGCTATTGAACGATGGTCAAACATGGTCATCCACACCCAACCATGCTAAATGAAATTCAATAAGAGACAACCATCAATAAAGATACTAAACCAAAAGGATCAATAGTCAAACATGCTAAAAAAAGTCAATTATATTTAATAATGGTGACATACGGTAAACCATAGTGAACCATTGTCAAACATGGTCAACCATAATTAAACATGGTTAACATTATTTAAAGCATTGTCAATCGTAATAAAAACACGGTAACAAATTGTTAACCATAATTAACCATAAATATAATGAAGCATAATCAACTATGGTAAAATATCGTCAACCTTGACAAATGTTTATTAACTATAGCTAACCATGTTCAATGAGATACAACTTTGGTTAATGATTGTCAAATATGGTCAAATGTGGTCAACCATGGATAAATGTGGTGAATCATACTCAACTGTGGTTTCCGTAGTTAAAAATATTCAACCATGGATAAATGTGGTGAATCATACTCAACTATGGTTTCCGTAGTTAAAAATATTCAACCATGGTTAACTGTGGTTAAACATAATCAACCATAGTTAAACATAAACAACAATATTTAATCATTGTCAAGCATCTTCAACTATGGCTAGCTATGTATTAGTTGACCAAATCAAGAGTTTATTGCATGAGCTCTCTGGAGATAAATTGTGTAAAATGTTTTGAAATGCCCATTGTCTGGGTGGGATCTCCACCCATCATTGAGGATAGATGAAGTATAAATAACATTATAAAAGATTGTTAGGGTGGATATTTATAGGCTAAAAATTACAATTAACCATTTTGGATTGTTAATATTCATTTGTATCCTATAAATATGCACGTTAAGGGTCTTGTATATTATAATTTATATTTTATTTGTTTCCACTTATGGATAGAGTGCCCACCTAAAATGCTGGACATTTCAAAAGATTTTACACAATTTATCTCCATAAAGCTGAAGCAACATTATGACTAACTACAAATACCTACACACTCAAATAATCAACAATGGTCAAACAAAGTCAATGAAGGTCAAACAATAGTCAAACATAATAAACTAAATAAAGCTATGTAGTCAAATTCACAAATATTTTAATACTATTATACCTATATTTTAATTCATGGTGTAGTTTAACTTATAAACGAAATAACCTTTTTTGTCAAAATTTGGTAATATAATTTCAAGAAGGATTGTGATTTTTTGTTGTTTAAAATACATTTTTGAATGCATAAGTGGATTTAGCACCCAAAAAACCCTTAAGGCTCTCAAATTCTATAGATTAAAGAACTTAAACTCAGGTTTTGAAAATTATGTGCTAGATTCTGGTTAAAATTAATTAGGAAAAATGCTTTGAAAATAACCATTTTGTGTATTAATGAGATTGTGCCTTATTTCATAAATGTATTAATCCTCTCCCTACAAAGTACTATCAATTATCACTACCTCATAATTAAAGAAGCTTTATTTACATCAATTAACATGATTATTTAATAAATTGTATATCTATAACCTTTAAATATATAATTGTGCTAATATATATCTAACTAGTCATACAATTACAGATTAATGTAAATGAATACATACTTTTGAAAACCTATGTTGTAAAAATAAGTCAATAAAAAATCTTCGCTTTAAAAAAATACAAATCTATCTTGTTTTACTTATATAAAAATTATAGATAATATTTTTGTGCTTATAAATATCATGAACAAACTAATTAAAAAAATGCAAACCAAAGCTAATTATATCAACATGGTCAACCATAGTGATCCATAATAAAACATGGTCAACCATGGCTAATTTTAATCATTCATTTAACAATACTTAAATTGTTATGAAACCAGCTCAAGAAAAGATCGAAAAGATAGATCAACGCCTTAGAATTCAGCCTCTTCGAGGGGGCAACCTCCTTTACATTACATAAATGAACAATCTTGGATGATTCAAATGATAAAACCTCCTTTCTATATATAGGAGTCTAAGGAGTCACAATATAACCCAGTCGACCTAACAATAATAATATAAAGCCACAAAAATAACAATAGAGGGATTCTATGGGGCCGAGTAATAACAATATGGGGACAATAGGGGCACAACAATATTAATAAGGGGTACAACTACAATATAATGGGGTAATC
>APFE030615215.1:85257-117753 GCA_000404065.3 Pinus taeda | reverse complement strand
ATTTCTTCCTCTTCTTCATGAGTCATGCTAGATCTTTCAGGTCGCCTACTAGGTGTTTCCATTTTCTTTCTTTGGGGCATCAATTACTGATAATAATGCTTCACTATGCCCTTTGAATTCCTTCAAAATATTTTTTCAATCCAAGCTTAAGCAAACATTTAAAAGATATACACACCCTTTTTCACTTTGTAGGAGCTCGATATCGCCTCTGATGTATCTCTGTAATTTCAAATCATCCAGTTCTGAAATTGCGACTTGCGGTAGCCCTCTGTCTCCTCTTTCCAATGCCACCAGTCTTACCCCAATTGGATTCTCCAATGAAGAGTTATGCCAAATCTCCCACAGTGACCTAATTATAGACTAATTCAGTAGAGTGAACTTGTACAACGTGCCACGTGTCCCTATTTTGACCTTTGGCTCTGAAGTATATATACAAGAAGCTACAATCCATCCCCTTTCTGTACCTTCTTACGAAATTTCAATCTGATACTCAAAGTGAAATTTATGACGATGTTCCCTAGGTCACCTATTTTGAATGCAATTTAGGATTCTGCAAAAGGACGAACTTCCTCAGTTCCTATCTCTGAACATATAGCGCGAAAATCTCTAAAATTCGGACCTGAGATTTATTGCGATGTCTTCTCAAATGGTTTTTTTTTTTAGCTTCTGAAACATCACAGAAAAAACGTTATAGCTGAAATGCCACGATGACCTATTTGGAGCAGTGAAACCCTAGAATCCAAAGCTCTAATACCAAATTTTATGAAACCAGCTCAAGAAAAGATAGAAAAGATAGATCAATGCCTTATAATTCAGCCTCTTCAAGGGGGCAACCTCATTTACATTACATAAATGAACAATTCTTGGATGATTCAAATGATAAAACCTCCTTTATATATAGGAGTCTAAGCGAGTCACAAATATAACCCAGTTAACCTAACAATAATAATATAAAGCCACAAAAATAACATAGAGGGATTCTATTGGGGCACAATAATAACAATATGGGGACAATAGGGGCACAACAATATTAATAAGGGGTACAACTACAATAGTAATGGGGTAATCACTAGTATTATAGGGACCCAACATGCATAGTAAATTACAAATCAATAATTTTCAATTATATTAAACCATGAATACTCAACCATAGACAACAATAATAATTCATGATAATATTTTAATTTAAAATTTATTAATCCTCCCTATACATAGTAATTGTTAATTAATGTAATCACATAATTAAAATGGTTAATTTATATAAATTAACGAGTTGTCTTTAGTGTGACTTTTTGGAAGCTTTTCTGGTGGGCTTTTCCAGTGTAATTCTCTAAAATCTGTCAAGAGTTTATTGAAATCGCAAGATTGATGGCTAACCCATGCATAATTGAAGTGCCCTAAGGGTTTTTTAGGGCATTGAATCCATATGTAAAGTCAAAAAACCAGTTTAAATAATACAAATCAAGATTTCACTTCGATTTTTTCTGCCGGATTTCGACATCGAAAAGTCCAAAAAGTCGCACTAAAGACAAGTCCAAAAATTATTATTATTATATAATATAATTGATTTATTACTAAAGTCAAAGGAGTCGTAAAAATTCTAACCCCCTTTAGATATGAACATGCTTGTACTTTCTATTTGATAGAAGAATGATCTATCGATAATACCTTTGAATGGAAGGAGATGCCCCTTGGGATAGTTTAATTCCCCCCAAAGCTACTTACATCCTCAACCCCTCCCAACGAGTGTTGAATCTAAGACTTGGTGGGGACTAAACCCCACTCAAACCAATTTATCTACAACTCATAAACTAGCACAACCACATTAATAAATGTGGTTGATAAATGTCGATAGGCCCATATCAAGCACATATATCAATTATCAGTAATATTAAGAATTAATGTTATTAATGTTATTATCAATAATATAATATAAATAAAACCATATTAACAAAATTAATATATAGTAATACTATATATAAATCATATATATAATAATAAAATAATAATAATAATAATAACAATATATTAAAATCATCTATAATAATAAAAAAGTAATTATGAAATAAACATTTAATTAAAATCAAACAATAATCTAAATGTGGATGATAGGAAATTCAACTTTAAACACTCCACCAATACACAATTATTAAATGCTAGCCTCTTCCAAAACACACTAAGATTGATGACAAAAGTTGCACCAATTCAAATCAACAAATAATGATCATGACCATTCATGCTTTCCAACCAATTCCTTCTCACATTCTCTTGCATTTTTTCATAATGTTGAAAAGAAAAAGGTGGTGAAAGCTGCAATCATCTATTGATTTCACTCTTGATATAGTTGTAAATGTCAGACCCTACCTCTCCCTGTCTTCAATATCTATAGTGCCTCATTAAGAGGGAATAATATTAAATCCAAGGTTTAAATATTATAAACCTAAGGTATAAAAACCCTCAGATAAATATTATAAACCCAAGGTATAAAAACCCTATGATAAATGTTATAAACCCTAAAATAAGCGTCATTGATCATGATTTACCATCATTGGTTGTCATACTCAAACTATGTTTGTCACAATGTGACATTGGACCATGGTTAATTTTCATTTTAAGACAATCGCTGGTAGATTATGACATTGGACCATCATTGACCATGGATGACCAAGCTTGTAAACCAAAGTGATTTATATTAAACCATAGGATTAATATTATAAATGCAAGCTATATAAACCTTAAAGGGATTGATATTATAAACCTAAGGGATTAATACTAAAAGCCCAATAGGTTGATAATATAAACCCAAGGGAATAATATTATAAATCTAATGGATTAGTATTATAAACCCAAGGTATATAAACCCTAAGATAAATATTATAAACCCAAGGGATAAATATTATAAATCCAAGGAATGTAAACCCTAAGATAAATATTCATCACAATGTGACGTTGGAATATTGTTGAACATTATTGATTTTCATATGGAAACAACATTTGTCACGATGCGACATTGGACAATCGTTGACCATTGTTGACCATGCTTGATATCGATATTGAGACAATATTTGTCACAATGCGACGTTGGACCATGGTTAGCCATGGATGATCATTGTTGTGACAAATGTGATGTTGGACTAAGAGATAGTCTTTGTCACAATGTGGCCATGGTTGACCATGATTGAACCCAAAGGTATTATAAACCCAAGGGAGTAATATTAAACCCAAGAGATTAATGTTATAAATTTAAGGTATATAAACCCTAAGGGGATTGATATTATAAACCCAGGGGATTAATACAAAACCCCAAGGGATTAAAAACACAATTGATTGATAATATAAACCGAAGAGAATAATATTAATCCCAAGGGATTAATATTATAAACACAATGTATATAAACCCTAAGATAAATATTATAAACCTTAGGGAATAATAATAAATCCAAGGGATAAATATTATAAACCCAAGGAATATAAACCCTAAGATAAATATTATAAACCTTAACATAAATATTTGTCGCAATGTGATGTTCGAATATGGTTGACCACGATTGGTTTTCATATTGAGACAAATAAACCCTAAGCTAAACATGGTTGACCATGATTTACCATCATCGATTGTGATACTGAGACATTGTTTATCACAATCTAATGTTGGACCATGGTTGATTTTCATATTGAGACAATATTTGACACATTGTGACATTGGACCATCGTTCACCATGGATGACCATGATTGTAAACCCAAGGGATTTATATTAAACCCTAGGATTAACATTATAAACCATATGAATAATATTATACCCTAGGAATATGAACCAAATAAACCCAAGGGATTGATATTATAAACCAAAGGGAATAATAAACCCAAGGGAATAATATTAAACCCAAGGGATAAATATTATAAATTCAAAGTATATAAACCCTAAAGGGACTAATATTATAAACTCGAGGGAATAATAAACCCAAGGGATTAATACTAAAAACCTAAGGGATAATATAAACACAACATAATAATATTAAACCCAAGGGATTAATATTATAAACCCAAGGTATATAAAACTTATGATAAATATTATAAACCCAAGGTAATAATAAAATCAAGGGAATAATATTAAACCCAAGGGATAAATATTATAAACCCAAGGAATATAAACCCCAAGATAAATATTTTTCAGATTGCAACATTAGAATATGGTTGACCATGATTCATTTTCATATTGAGACAATGTTTGTCACAAAGCAACGTTGGATAATGGCTGACCATCATTGACCATGGTTGCTCTCCATATTAAGACAACCTTTATCACAATGCGATGTTGGACTATGGTTGACCATTGATGACCATAGTTTTGACAATGTGAAGTTGGACCAAGAGATAGTCTTTGTCACAATGTGAACATGGTTGACCATGGTTGATCGTGATTGAACCCAAAGGTTATAAACCCAAGAGAATAATATTAAACCCAATGGATTAATTTTATAAATGCAAGGTATATAAACCCTAAAGGGATTGATATTGTAAATCCAAGGGATTAATATTAAAAACCTAAGCGGCTAAACACACAACGAATTGATAATATAAACCCAAGGGAGTAATATTAAACCCAAGGAATTAATATTATAAAACCAAGGTACATAAACCCTAAGATAAATATTATAAACCCAATGGAATAATAAACCCATGGGATTATAAACCTAAGGGAATAATATTAAACCCAAGGGATAAATATTAGAAACCCAAGAAATATAAACCCTAAGATAAATATTATAAACCCTAAGATAAATATTTGTCACAATGAAACATTGGAATTTGGTTGACTGTGATATATTTTCATATTGAGAGAAAAGAAATCACAATGCAACGTTGGACAATGGTTGACCATTGTTGACCATGGTTCATCTCCATATTGAGACAATCTGTGTCACAATGCAATGTTGGACCATGGTTGAACATGGATGACCATGGTTATGACAATGCCACATTGGACCAAGAGACAATCTTTGTCACAATGTGACCATGGTTGACAATGTTTAACCATGTTTGACCATGGTTGATTTTCATATTGAGAAAATCTTTATCGTAATGTGACATTGGACCATGGTTGACCATGATTATAAACTCAATGGATTTATATTAAACCTAAAGATTAATATTTTTTTTTTCTCGGTAAAAACTAAATCTATTAAGATAACATATAATACAATATGAAGTTACAGCCAAGAGAAACAAGAACATAGGCAGCCGGAAAGGATAGGCAATCCACCTCGGCTCCTAGAAGAAAAGAGAAGAGAGTAGAGCTGAGCAAGAATTAACTAGAAGAACCAGGGAGCAAAAACAGAGCATAGAATTCTACCCAACATGGGAAGAATCAACTATTCGGCATTTTTTTCCTTTCTTTTTACCAACTTTGACCCATTCAGGAGGGCATTGCTGAGCTGGCATGATTTGGAAACTGAGGTGGGCTGACTGAGAGGTTTCCTTATCTAAATCCGAGGTAGAGGATTCATGATTCTGGGATACCTTTGCTCATGTCTATTTCTACACATATTCTGGCAAAGGTGTATAGGCCTTTTTCCCCTCTAGAAATGTCTGTGTCTAGAAAGCGGCCTAGAGAGTTGTCGATCCTTTGGAATACAGCAAAGTGCCATAGATGCACCGAGAGATTAGGAAGTCTAACCCAGATTGGGAGCTTGGTGATGATTGTTGTAGATGGATCGAAGTTTGGGAACCAGGGGGTGAGGAATAAACCTGCTGAGCCCCAAAACCATCGCCCTTATTTTAAATCTCTTTGGTAGTCCTCATCAAAAGCAAACATTGTAATGAAAAAGCCCTTTGAGCATAACAAAACCTTGCAATTGTTGGTCCAGTTAGAGTAATCCACTGGTAGAGGTCTGCTGTACGTGGCCATAGCCCATTGAACCTGCAAATAATTCCATGCTCTGCTAATTTTTGGGTTTGCTCATCCAGCGTTGGATGCACTATTTCAATGGAGGGGGTATCCTCCAGTTTGTACACTAGAAAAGGTTTGGGAGCATGAACTGGTGGAACTGTCTTTTCCTGCTTCTTTGCATGGACAACATCTTTGTATGAAAATGCCTTGGTTGAGGATGACTGTCCTACAGCTCCCCCTCTCAAACAGAGGGAAAAAATAATGGAGGCATTTCTCTTAATGATGTAGAAAGAAAGGGGGTTGAGATCCTCTAGTTGTTTACCTTCGTGGAGAAGTCGTTGAGCTGCAGAAGGTATCCCCAGCTTGAGTTCCAGAGCATGCTTGAGGTCTTGCAATAGATCCGAAGAGCTCACCCATTGTAGCAGAGTTTTGCCAGAGATGAGCTTGATTTGGATCTGAAACAAGGCATAAAGATCAGAGTTCCTCTTTCCTCTGCAGATTTGAGATGGGAGGAGGCAGGAGCTTTGTTGGGCTTTATTTTTTTGAACTTGCCACAGGGGCATGAGAAGAAATGGTGGGAGTGTCCCAACATCATTGAGCTTGTCGTTGCTTTTCGCTCCATAAAGCTTCCACATGGACCTTCCAGGTAGATCCAGGGTTCTGAGGGAATTCTCAAGATGAAAAACAGAGTATTGGCTATTCTTGAGGGACAGAGGAGGTAGTAAAAAGGTTGAGCAACCTTCCAGATCATAGAATGTCTTCCCAATAGCCGCCACCTGAGGAGAAGCGTGAGTATAATCTGCCTGCTCATCCTTAACCATTGCGTTTGCAATCTGAAGTTGGTGATGGGTGCGAGAAGCCGCAACAGAAGGCCACAATCCGGCTACCCCAGAGCCCCGAACGGACCAAAAAGGAGAGAGAGGGGCATTCAGAATAAATTAGAAGACCTACAGTTCACCGATGAAGGGGGAAGCCAACGCTCCATGGCTGAAACACGCGTCTCCATCAACAGAAGAGCCGAGCAGAGGCCAGACGGCGGCCGAAGGAAGGGAGGCAGCGTCAAGGAAGTTAGGGTTCATCATTCAGCTCTTTCCAACTTTACTGTCAATCTTGGTCTCACCTAAAGATTAATATTATAAACCCTATGAATAATATTATTCCCTAGGAATATGAAGCCTTATATTAATAAACCCTATAAATTATTATTTTATAGGCTTTTCTAATGAAAGAAAAAAAATTAAAATATAGCATAAAATCTTAAAAACAAATGAATAATAGATAATGAATTTTTCAAAAATAAATTCATATAAAATAAAATGAAACAAAATAAGTATTTGTAAATTCATAAATTGATTTACTATAATCTCATTTGAATATATTAAATTTTTTAAAAATATATCATGTGAAACATTATTGATGAAATTTTGAATCTATAAATTTACATTTTTTTAACGTATGATATATTTCAAAAATTGATAATTAAAAAGAAATAAAAACCAAATTTTATATTTTTTACTTATAATCAATTTACAGTATAATGCATTTCAAATTTTAAAAATAAAAATACATTTCAAAACATCAACTATAATTTCTAAATTTCTATATTTATTAATCATGGAACTTATTAATATAAAAGATGTACTTCATAAGTAGAATATCTCAATGCCATATTAAGTTAAATATTTCAATGTCAACTAATATGTACAATGAAAATAAATAAATTTTCATTGTTAAAACATTTTTAAGAATTTCAAGTAATGTTATTATTTTATATTTTCCCTATAATTTTTTTTTTATTTATCTTTGAGATGCAAATACTTTTTTCAAAATTTTCACTTGAAAAAAAATTACACAAGAAGAAATTATATCACTCTAAACACTTCTTAGATTTGTGATTAAAATATATCAATATTCATCTTTAAAGAAAAAACTAATAAGACTAGCTTGCAATTTTAAAATTTGTTATTGAATGATTGGTAATTAGTTTTAGAGCACAAATTCATTCATGCCACTTTATCTAATTCTAAATTAATCCTATACTAAAACTTAGCACAAACCAAATTCATAGTTGAGCTACGTTTATACATTTGTATTTGGAAAGTAAAGCAATATTCCATAGAACACTCCTTCAAATCATTAACATCTAAACCACACTTAGTTACTAAATATATAGCAGACACATAATTGATCTTGTGGAGGTTCATGGCATAAGCTAGTCAAACCTTGCACTCCTTATTTGTGCGGTGATACATATTCCTCTCAAGAGTCAAGGTTTGGTAAGTCGGCCTCATGATCCAATATCAAATGCCCAAACATTTCATAGAGGTTGTCCACGTTAAATTTGCCACTATGAGACACACGTGATAGCGTAAAATATACATATGTTCAGACACTCGGTAAAGCAAACATGGAAGTAAGTTGTTTCCACGATTATAGGAAAATACCTTGTTATATATGGTATGGAAAACTTTGTTATTAATCAAAGAAGATGTAGCATTCACAACTTGTAGCCCACATTCTTCTAGCGTGAGCAGAAGATTGGAGTAGACTATATGATCTTCGAACATGTTTAGGGGCATCTTAACCGCAGAATGGATGGAATTTATTTGCACCATAGCAAAGTCTTAGGGAAATACATTGTTATATATTACCTTATATATAAATGAATGTTATAAATAATAATGAGGAACTTATTAGAACTGGAATAAACTCAAATCCCTAGGAAATTGGTGGGTGGGGAATCAATTTTTTTTAATTATTAAAGTAATAGACAATTTTTCTAAATAAAATTTGTTTATATATAAATAAATATTATAAATAATAACGAAGAATTTATTATAATTGGAATAATCTCAACATGGAGGAACTTATTAGAATTGGAATCATCTCAACATGGAAAAAGTATTAGAATTGGAATAATCTCAAATCCCTAGGAAATTGGTGGGTGTGGAGTCATGTGTTTTTTAAAATTTAATAAAAGTAATGGACCATTTTGCTAAATAAATTTGGAGTTGTCTTTAGTCTGAATTTTTGGACTTTTATATGCGGCAAAAACATTTGAGGTGAAATCTTGATTTGTGTTATTTAAAATGGTTTTTTTTACTATATATATGGATGAAAAACCCCTAGGGAACTTCGATTGTGCATTGGTTACCCATCAAACTTGTGATTTCAATAAATTCTATCCGGAGTTTAGAGAAATTAGACTGGAAAAACTCACCATAAAAGCTTCAAAAAAATCGCACTAAAGACAACTTGAATAAAATTTGCTTATATATAAATTAATGTTATAAATAATAATAATAAAATTAATAGAATTGGAATAATCTTAACATGGAGGAACTTATTAGAATTGGAATAATCTCAAATCCCTAAGAAATTGGTGGATGGGAAGTCACGTGGCATGAATCTAATTTTTTAGAATTTATTAAAAGTAATGAACCATTTTGCTAAATAAAATTTGCTTATATATAAATGAATGTTATAAATAATAATGAGGAACTTATTAGAATTGGAATAATCTCAAATCCCTAGGAAATTGGGGGATGGGGAGCCACATGGTAAGAATCTAATTTTTAGATTTATTAAAAGTCAATGCAACTTAACAAACTCTAGTTGATAAACATTAAGAAAAAGCATATGCTAAGCATATTCCCTAATCAATTCAACCCTCAATTAAAAAAAAGTCAACAAACCTAAGTCCATCTAAAATTCATAGTAAATAAATAAATATTTTTAATTATTTTTAGTTAAATTTAATAATATAATTGAGTAAAATTATTTTTTTAAATTAAAATTTTTTAATATATAAATAAATTCAATATTAAAATTGTAAAAATAATTTTTTTTTAAATATTTAAATTACATATATTATAAATTTAAATTACAATTTCAAATATTCCCAACTAAATTTTAAATAAAATAAAATAAATAAACAACTGCTTAAAAAATTATGTCCTATATTTTTATGGACTTTGACATTATCAACAAATTGAAAAGAGGAAAACAAGCTGCCTAAAATGTTAGCTGCCCTCACCAAACTCTATTGAAACCATACAATAAAAGGTGACAAAGCAAGGCGGCCACCTAAATATAATTAAATACATTATCATATTAAAAGTCTACCCAAGCTTCCCAAATTGGTATTTTCCTTTTTTTGAAGACATAAAATTATCATATTCAAAAACTCAACCGCCCATTGTGACGTGAGACGCCGCCCAAGTCGCCTGGAAGTGGGTTTTTGGGTTTTAGTTGGGCGTGCAGGTGTGCAATCGGTGAAATAATTTTTTAGGTTATCTGCTCGGTTTGTTCTGCATCATGTCCGTGCATTGTGGGTAAGGTGCGTAAGGGACGGTTCGTTATACCAATGGACGGTTCGGTTGTTTTTTTATAAGTTGAATTTATAACGTATTTATAAATGTGTTTTAAATAATAAAAAATTATAATTTTTTTTTAATTTTGTTTTTAAATTTGATAAAAAATTAAAAATAAGATAATTAGAATATATTATTATTAATTTTTTTATTAATAATTATGGTTAAGAAAATATGTTTTTTTTAAGTCATAGATTTCAAAGAATATTTTTTATAATTTTTGGTAATTAAAATTACTATGTGAAAGTAGGTCCGTTTTTCCCATAAACAATAAGGATTCAAATCCTAATTTGGTTTCTAACATGATCTTAATTTTAAAATAAGATTATTATTATTATTATTATAGATAGATAAATAGCGAATGCTTATAAGTACCAAAACACTTATATCATGATATATCTCACATTGCTAAAAAAACATACAAATTAACTAAATTATAAAATAATAATTTTATTTTAAATTATTATTACTAATTGATGATGATGATGATGATGGTTAACGTCCACTAAGACCAAAGTTTGGTCTATTGGACCCAAAGAAACAAATTATTTAGTTTGATTTAAGATTTTATTCCTATGCTTGAAAAGCTTGGAGAGAAGCCTTCCGAGCTCACTATAATTTTGACATCATAAAAGGCTAACAAGGTCAAGATTATGAAACTGAGATCTAATGTGGTTGTAAGCAGGGCACTCTAAGAGGAAGTTGTTTTCATGGAAATAATAAACTAAATTAAAAATAAATAAAATAAAACAAAAATATACACAATTATATATATCTATATATATAGATAAACAAATAAATACAAAATAAATGAGGAACTTGTCATGGAGGAATTTATTAGAATTGGAATAATCTCAAATCTCTAGGAAATTGGTGGGTGGGGAGGTAGGTGGCATGAATTTGATTTTTTTTTTTATTTATTAAAAGTAATGGACCATTTTGATAGATAAAATTTGCTTATATATAAATGAATGTTATGAATAATAATGAGGAGGAGGTTATGATAGAGGAAATTGGTGGGTAGATAGCCACGTAGCACAAATCTAATTTTTTTAATTTATTAAAAGTCATTGCAAACTAACAAATTCTTTATTCGTTGATAATCATTAACACTAAGCATATGCTAAGCATACTCCCTTGAAAATCAATCTAGGCCTCAATTCAAAAAATAAATAAATAAGTCAACAAATCCTCATCCACCTCAAGTTGAAATAAGAATCTTTCGGCAATTAAATTCTCCAATTCTTTTGTAATGAAAATGATATGTTATATCTATATTTTCAATGAAAGATTCTTTTAATTGGACTTGTCTAATTGTTATTATTTTTCTTTTTTTAATGTGGTAAAATTGTTTCTGGAAAAATATAATTTTTTTATTTAAATTATATTTTAAATATTAAAATTAAATTAAATTTTAAAAAATTATTAAAATAATTATGTAGTGGTTTGGTTTTTTTTGGAAGTATTGGAAAATTTTCAGATATGTTTTTAAGCCTAGAGGCTTATTCTACACCAGAGTATGATGTCTAAGGATGTAAGAAATTGGATCTCTCTTGGATCCCCTTTGCTCATGTCAATCTATACCTCAATTAAAAATAATAAATAAGTCAAGAAATCAATCTTTCCTAAATTAAATTCTCCAATTCTTTTGTAATGAAAATGATATATTATATCTATATTTTCAATGAAAGATTCTTTTAACTGGACTTGTCTAATTGTTATTATTTTTTTTAATGTGGTAATATTGTTTTGGAAAAATATAATTTTTTTTATTTGAATTATATTTGTAAATATAAAAGTTAAATTAAATTTTAAAAAAGTTATTAAATAATTATGGAGTGGTTTGGTTTTTTGGGGAAGTATTGGAAAATTTTCAGATATGTTTTTAAGCCTAGAGGCTTATTCTACACCTGAGTATGATGTGTAAGGATGTAAGAAATTGGATCTCTCTTGGATCCCTCTTTGCTCATGTCAATCTAGGCCTCAATTAAAAAAATAAATAAATAAGTCAACAAATCCTCATCCACCTTAAGTTTGAAATAAGATCTTTCAGCCAATTAAATTCTCCAATTCTTTTATAATGAAAATGATATGTTATATCTATATTTTCAATGAAAGATTCTTTAATGTTATTATTTTTCTTTTTTAATGTGTAATATTTTTGGAAAAAAATTAAATTCTTTTATTAAATTAACATTTTTAAATATTAAAAATTAAATAAATTTTAAAAAAATTATAAATATATGGAGTGTTTGGTTTTTTTGGAAGTATTGGAAAATTTTCATATATGTTTTTAAGCCTAGAGGCTTATTCTACACACGAGTATGATGTGTAAGGATGTAAGAAATTGGATCTCTCTTGGATCCCTCTTTGTTCATGTCAATCTAGGCCTCAATTAAAAAAATAAATAAATAATTCAACAAATCCTTATCCACCTTAAATTGAAATAAGAATCTTTCATCAATTAAATTCTCAAATTCTTTTGTAATGAAAATGATATGTTATATCTATATTTTCAATGAAAGATTCTTTTAATTGGACTTGTCTAATTGTTATTATTTTTCTTTTTTTAATGTGGTAAAATTGTTTCTGGAAAAATATAATTTTTTTTTAAATTATATTTTCAATTATAAAAATTAAATTAAATTTTTAAAAAATTATTAAATAATTATGCAGTGGTTTGGTGTTTTTTGGAAGTATTGGAAAATTTTCAGATATGTTTTTAAGCCTAGAGGCTTATTCTACACCCGAGTATGATGTGTAAGGATGTAAGAAATTGGATTTCTCTTGGATCCCTCTTTGCTCATGTTAGATCAGTGTTTAACATGGATCTATGTTGGTTTAGTCTAATTTGCTCAAAATATTATAGGAATTTTTTGAAATCACAAGTTTGAATTGTAAACTCTTCTTCACAATCTGAATGCTCCATAAGTTTTCCAAATTATAGAATATCCATATATAAAATTAAAAGCCCATTTTAGATAATAAGATTTGGCTAAAAAATTAAGAGCCAAAAAGTCCAAAATGTAGCCTAACATATTTAGAGAAAGCCAATAATACAAATTCAAATTTACAATCCCAACAAACTCCTACAATATTTTAAAGAAAATTTACAAATAATCCAAATAAGTTTATTAATCAAAAACACACGAGTGTATGTTGGGACTGGCGGGGCGGTTGGTTTTCACGTCCCCGGACCAGTATCGAATCCTGTGGAGGCTGTGGTGCAGCATATCAGTTGTAATTTGGAATATATATAGCTTCTTCAAAGGGGTTCGCTCTCCCCTGAGAAAAAAAAAAAAAAAATTATCAATCAAAGTAATTAGAAGTAAAAAAATGGGTGAATATGTTTAAATCTTATATTTTTCAAAAATATTTCAACAATAAATTTAAATAAACTATTTGAGAATCTATATCTACTAATTTATGTTCATATAAACTTCATATATAAAAAATAAATTTTGATGGTTAAATTTTTTATTTGATTCTATATATATTCTATTTGGTATTTAAAAATATAATGAAAAACAATACATTGTATTTTGCATTCTACAAATTTTAGAATTCAAACAATTTTTATCCCTTAATTCTTAAAAATAAATCTATACTGGTTTTATTTACCTAATTTTAAACGAAATCATTTACTAGACATATACAAACAATAATAAATTATATGATAGTAAATGAATCCCAAATATCCACGCCTGAGCGGGCAACGTCGGCCATTAATGGCGACCACACAGCGTACACGTAACTTAAAATACAAAACATGGTAAACAATTACAATGATCCAGCTGTTCACTAAATATCAGTAGTAAAACTGGCAATCCAGCAGATTTCAACTCCCATTGAGATAAAGGCAACCTACCCAGCTGAATTAATATCAATTACAATTTTGTTATTTTTTTACATGTTTTTTTTGGGTTGAGAAATAGATTTTTTTATTCTGAAATATTTTCAAAATCTATAATCTATATCAAAATTACTGTACAGTATTTAATATTGTTTCTAAAATCTATAATCAAGATAAATTACTGTACCGTATTTAAGATAAATTACTGTACCGTATTTAAGATAAATTACTGTACAGTATTTAATATTGTTTCTAAAATCTATAATCAAGATAAAAATGGCTTTCACATATTTCATAGTCTACGCTTACCTACATCATTGTTTTTCTATAAAAGTATTTCTGTGATTTGAGAAGATACAAGCAATATAAAATGAAGTCTCAATTACCAGTTTTTTATCTGAATATTTGAAATAAATTTACAAACACAAAAATACTTGATTACAATTTTGAGAATATTTAAAATCTAATCAACCAATTGACTTTCGCTGTTCTTTTGATTCTGAAATATTTCAGAAATCTAAATCACAGCCCTAAAAGGTAAAAGTGAAGCCAAAAAGATAACAAAAATCAAGTATTTATTTTGCGTAGGGCAGTACTGTAACAGGAATGGGCAGGCACCTTCGTCTCTCTTCTCGTCCTGAAAATGCGAAGAACACTTTTGAAGTTGTGGCGAAGCCTTGCAGCGTAGTGCGTCCTCCATATCAACTTTGTGTAGCGGCGGAGGCGGAAGCGGAAACGCCTGTTGTGTGTGCCGTTGGTGAAATACAGAGGAGTCCTTAGTGGGTCCTGGTACGAGGGTGTTTTGGAGGGATCCTCTTCTTTGATTGTCTGCAGGTTGAGAACCATGGATGGCCTGTAAGGCCTAGCAACCTCCCATGCCTGAGATAGCTCGGAAGGAATTGTAGGATGAACCTGAGACGAGTACTCCTCCTTTTTGCTGTTCTTCTTCTTCCGGAATCGATTCAACAAACCCTTCATAGAAGATTCTGAGTCCTCCCCCTTCTTCTCCACTAAAATTGCATTCTCAGCCATATCTGATCTTTCTGGATACATTCTCTTCAAATTCCAACCACAAAAACTTGCAAACAAGATCTCAATGAATACATTCAGCACAAAAGCTTGCAAACAAGATGTCAATGAATGAATAAACGTGGGGGCGGTGGGGAGGTGCACCCTTGTACTATTTAGATTAGATAAATATCAAGGTAGCTTCCACTGCAGCTAGTAATATAAATAATTTAACAAGCCTGTCCTTGTCACCATGTGCCCCATTTTTCCTGGTAAGGTATACTATGCAGAAATTAGGGCTTCCAGTCTATATCATACTCTTCTCTTCTGCTGCAACTTTATGAATGCTTCCCTATATGAACTCAGCCGTGACATACCTAATATTGGATTGCCCATTTGAGGATAAATTCCCCACCACGCAACCTGTGACACCTCTGCTAAAAAATAGGTTGAAAAATCGGAAGACCAAGCATATAGGCAAGGAAAACTGACAGGTAACCACATTTAGCCCTATTAAATGTCTTCGGATCACTTCCCAATCTTGCCAGCCATTCAATTAGGTTTCTCAATTAAACAACCATCATTGCTTGACATGTATCTTTTGTCATTTATAAATATTCTCCCTAACTAATACAAGATTGTTAGTATTGAATATTTAAATCACACATCTCTATTTATATAACTGTCCTACCTATAATTGTCGTTCACCATGACATCACATCCCATTGTATAACATTAATTTTTTTCTAGGAAGCAACTCTTGGTCTAGTATTTGGTGTTGACTTGACAAAGCCAGCTAAGGGATCTAAATGAGAACTCGCTAAATTTCAGCAGTATTGTTGACGAAGATGGACAGATCCTGAGCTATCAGGATTTCACTATTTTATCCATTTATCTTAAAGGCATGAGTTTAGCTTTTTTACAATTTTCACTGCATTATGCATTTATTTGTTTTTTTATTATTAATAAAAACTCATATTAATATCAATGTGTATAAATGATTTAATTTAGAGTAAATATTAAATATTTATGTTGTGTTTATTATTATTATTATTTAAATTTAAGGTCACAATTAAGCTAGATATTAAATTAGTGTATAAAACCTCTTTATTTGTGAAACAAAAGACCCATCTCTATGCATAAATTTGACTCTCTAAATCCACAAAAAGCATACATAATTAATTAAATTATATTTGATTTAATTGTTATTAATTATTATTATACTATATATATATATATCAAAGATCTAATTACTTTCATAAATATCAACTCTTCATTCCTAATTACTAATGGATCTTAGTGGAGGATAAATCTCTACCATCAACATAGTAATTATTGATAATTAAATTAAAACTATCAAATCCTATTCGAAAATTAACATACCTATCAACATAATTATAATATTAATTTCAATATTACTAATTATAAATTATAGAGAATTAATAATAATATATAATCTCATTAATATTATATGTAAAATAACATAATATTATCTACTGGGAGGGATTATTTTTTGCCTAGATGAAGAAGAGGAGATACAATATGTGTGGTAACTAGGATCTCTAACCAACAACCCGACTTAAGCCCTATGGCTAGGTCTTGATCTAGCAATAGAAAGGGGAATTCAACATCATCTCATTGTTTATGGGGTTTAGTTGGTTGTAATTCAACAAATGATTAGGCTAAAAGTGACCTTGGTAAAGATCCAACCTCCCACTGTTCATAAGATAACCCTACAAATAGCAAAAATTAATAGTGTGGATTTCTATCATGGAAGGAAAAATCTTAATTCGTCAACAGACTCATTGGAAAATAAAGGTGTCTTTATGGAACATGGAATGTTATCAATGAATGATAATTCCTTCTACGAGTCATTGCCATGATAAGTATACATCTAAATCTGAATATACATGTCTTAATAGGATCCATTATTTGAATTCAAAGAATGGACGTTAACAGTGCCATTGTCAGAATGATTCCATAAAATTTGTTAAAGAAATTGTCATTTGTAAGGTTTTGGCGGCCCTCCCCTCATGAAATTGTTGGAAAGGTGGAGTAGACAAAACAAAAATTCACCCAAAACACACGAGGTGTGGCTCTTCTATTGATCACACAAAACTTGATTCATACAATGAACTCGGTGAAGGGTATTTAATATTTTCTACTAGCGACTTGCCTAAAATATCTTGACATGCACACACAGTTAACTTATTTAACTCACACTCTAAATATGGACTGCACTTAACTCTTCATCCATCGCTCGACTTGACTCAACACTCAGTTAACTAATTCTCTAATTTTAGCTAACTCCACATGCAAGAGTAATTACAATTTCTAACACTCCCCCTTAATTACGATTGTATGACTCAACATAATTCCAAAATGAATCAACATGACTCAACTATGTCTACTAGGCTTATAATAGAAATTGAGCCAATTATCACTCAAACATGTCTGTTGGTCTATGTCTTAGCTAGTGCTACAATGACTCAAAACTTTCACAATTTTGCATTTCCTTTTTCTCTTCTTCCAAATTTTAAATCCTTAAAATTGCTTCATTCTGCATTGAACTTTCTTGCTATAAGCTTTATTCAGTTGTTGTTGCTGCAATTTTTCTTTGACTTGTCTTGAACTTGTTTTGAAAAATAATTGGATCATGTCTTTTACACCTTCCTCTTCAAATATTCGTTCAACTATACACTATTGCCACAACATTGCATCTTCAAACTGTCTTCTTTTCTTTTCATATTCATGACTTTCTTTCTGCCATATTTCTTGATAGCAAAATCTTATCTCTTCTTGACTCCATTGCTGAAAAAAGGTTTCAACACACTCATCTTTGTCTTTAGAAAAATTCATATCATTCTTTTCACTTTCATCATCAAGTACTGTTGCTTTTTTCCTATAATATGCACACTCAAGATCATCATTCACCATTTCATTCAATTATTTTATTCCATCTGCTTCTTTAAGACTCACGTCAATTTCTTCTATTGGTTTTTTAATCCCTTCATCAATGAGCTTCAAATATGCATCAAATTTATTAACAAACTTGCTTTCAACTTCTGCTTCCATTTTATTTTGAACACCTGCATATTCAAAGACAATGTTAAAAACATCTTTAATATGACTCTCTTTAGTGAGACCTTCCTGCTCTACATTTGTCTTCTTTTCAACTGCATGGAGGTTGTCTTCCACTGTTATGTTAGTGGATATTCTCATAAAAAACTTTTCAATCACTTTATCTTGTTCTTGATCATCAACTACTGGTAGATCACATATTGCTTCATGAGCAGTTCTAACTGCTTCATATCTTACTGCTGCAGTGGCACCTTCAACCTTCAATGTTTCATCAAACATTGCACTTACCATATTGCCACAATCAATCTCTATTTCAAAAAAAAAAATACACACATCATCAACATAATGCTCATCCACACTATGGTGGGATATCTGAGCATTCCTTTGCTCATTGTCAATTTCATTGAAAATTTCAACTTCACCAAATCCATCAGTTGTGGCTAGATTCACCAATTCACATATCATTTTGTAGTAATCATCCACATGTGTCTCATCATAGTGGGACTCACCATCATTTGTATCATCCACATTACAGTGGTGTCCTTGAGCATTTATTTGCTCCTGCTCTGTTTCACATACAAAGGCTTCAACTTCTCTCTCTATAATCTTTGCTCATATTTGTCATCAATATGCATGCTTGCATAATGGGTTTCAATTTTATGGTGTTGACAACCATCATCCACTTTTGATTGGGATTCTCCAAGCTCTGTTTTCCTCTTAGAGTCTTGCTCATCTACTCTTAGATCTATGGTTGACTTCTTTGCTTGTGACATAACCTGCTATTGAATGTCACTCCCCCTTGCACCAAATTCTTCTGTGTATTTTGCTAGACTTCTCAGTTCTTGGTTGCGGCCTGAACCTCTCTAACCATGGCAATGATCTTTCCCTCTTCTTTTTGATTTATTTTCTTCATATGCTTCAGCCACGCTTTGCAACCCATGACTATTGTCATTCTTTTATTTTATAGTTTATTTGCTGATTGAGGCTATCTTCCATATCACTCCAAAAGAAAATATGATTTTCAATATGCACCCTGGTAAGGCACAATATTCACCAAAAAATCTATCATGCTTAACAAAAACCAAATAATTTTATAGACGGACAGACTTTATAAAACGGTAAATTCTCTTGCGAATAAAAATCTTTTCTTTTTCTTTTAGCTCTAAGAAAAATCTTTCTTCATAAATATCTCCCATAAAAAACTTTTAAATCCCTTTCAATATCTTTATAACAAGCGACTCATAAAAGAAAACCTTTATAAGCTTGAACTTTTTCAATATATTAAAAATGACTCTAAATCTTTCGAATGCCTTTTATGTTAAAATCCTTCAAACTTTATGGAAAAACCTTTTATAATTCATAAACATTTATCACCGCGGATAACCCATAAACTTTTAATATATTTGTCCTTCAAAAAACATAATAGTTTAATATAGGTAAAAAGAATCCATGTGACTTTTAAAAAACCTTCTATGGGCCACGCTCCTTTAATACCTTTTCGTATGAAGTGACTCCTTAACAAACCTTTATGAGTCAACTCTCACCACGTCACTCTTTGAACATATTTTCGTGAAAAATTGCTCTTAACTTGGTTAACGCGGTAGTCACTGCTTGAGGCCTGCGTATTAACGCCCTTTACGAAGGTGAAGTCCCGCGTTAGTCTCCTAACGCTCTAAAATCTCAAGGAACCAGCCCGTTATTGGATCACTGTAAGTTCACTTCTTGTAATGCGGTGCTCTCTCACACTGACATGTCTTATAACGCCATGTATACAACTTACAAGGTTCGTTATAGCATTAACCAAGAGATCACTGTAAGTTCACTTCTTGTAATGCGGTGCTCTCTCACACTGACATGTCTTATAACGCCATGTATACAACTTACAAGGTTCGTTATAGCATTAACCAAGAGAAAAAATATATTTCTCTCCTCTCACACGAACGGCTGCTAATCTGTTTTCTGTGGCTCTTTGAAACCTTGGTTTAATACCAATTTGTTGGAAACGAGAGGAGACAAAATACAAATTCATCCAAAACACACGAGTTGCATCTTCTTTATTGATTACTCAAAACTTGATTAATACCATGAACTTGGTGAAGGGTATTTAACCTTTTTGACTGCCGACTTGCCTAAAATATATTGACATGCACACACACTTAACTTAGTTAACTGACACTCTAAATATGGATTGCACTTAATTCTTTATCCATCGCTAGACTTGACTCAACGCTCAGTTAACTGATTCTCTAATTTTAGCTAACTCCACATGTGGGAGAAATTACAAAAATTACAATTTCTAACCTGCCATGGGTTCGTATACCAAATAGGAGTTACCACACATCTTTGGTCCTATCAGAGGATAGATGGAGGTTGAATCCCATTGCTATTAAAATTGAGCTGAATTTTAATATCAGCACCCTCTGAATTTTTCACTAGAAAGAACACTTAGAGAAAGCAAGCATTAATGGGGCAAGGCTAGAATTCAGGTTGGAAATCATGATTATGGATTTGCATGTCGGACAATTACATAGAAATCATTGCGACATTCATGGTGCATGGACAATTGATGGCCGGAAAAAAGTAGAACGCTCGGGCTATAAAAAGAGAAGGATTTATCTTGCAAGTTCAAAGACACATGTTGGGTATTCAATCCGATTACAAAAGATAACCAAGAGAGATGCATTTGTCACAATGGAGAATCGTTGTACCTCAAAGGAGGAGGAGAATAACTATTATATAGATCTTGTTGAATTCAATGGAATTCATAATCAGTTTGATATCTAGGCAGGGTGATATGATCCTATCAAAGCCGAGAGCTCATGTTGAGCTGGTAATTCAAAATTTAGATTTACTGGAGGTTAAATTAGTGTGCTTACATGTGGCATCTCACCAACTGAATCTAAAGTTTGCCACCATGGTTGTTCCTTCTGAATCTGAAGAAGTTGTAGATAGCAACGAAGAAGCCTCAGCCTCTAGAGCACAACAGAAGATGAGTTCGGAATCTCAGGCTGTGGAAATCTCTCTATCAGGTTCATATAACCTTGGAAATAAAGACCTCCCTACTCAAGGGATTAATTCTCCATATTAGTTTTATCTTTATAGTGTTTAAGTTATGTTTTGTAAGTTCATAGTTATATTAGGTGTGTTCTAAAATATATTTAAGGAAAATACTCTTAGACTAGTGGCTTGCAGTAGAAGAAGTGTTAGAAGCACTATGTTTTAATGTTGAAGATGAAAACAGTGTCAAGGCTTATAACTGTTTCTTAAAAAAAAAATACTAGTTGTAACTACATATTATTTTAACTAATAAAAATATATATTAACTATAATATATATAATTATATAAGCAACCACATGTTATAATGACTTATATATGACTTAAAAATATATACATTTAAAAAAAAAACTTTTCAATAAAAAAATTAAATAAAGCAACAATAAGTAATTGGTTTTGTAGGGCAGCTTACTTATTACATATGTCAAAAATAATGTTATTAGAAAATTTCATATAAAATCATTATGTCCAAATTAATGGGAATTTGACAAATTTAGGGGAAGTAGATATAGAAGGAAGACAATTATCCACATGGCATTGTATTGTGCAAAGGCTGCAATAAGATCTTCAAATTAGGGTGTGTGTATATATATATATATATAGATATTATCGGTCAATATTTTTTCATTAACTTTTTAGAAAAAAGATGAGTACATCATAATTCCTTTCACCACCCTATCTCTCAATTTGCACATAACTTTTGAAGCATGGGCTGGATAACCAGTTTCTACATAATTTCATACTAAGAACCAAGCATAACTTACTACAAAAAACACTGAAAAAAGGATTTGACATTGTTCATCATCATATAACAAACTGAGGGGGTGCATAGTTTCCCTAGGTTCATGAGGAGGTCTCAGAATCGATTGTACATGGTACTCCAAATGACTCAATCTACACTCAAGCTCATCAAAGCGCTCCAATAACTGGCGCTGACCTCATTTGATTGAAGCAATATGATCCAATGTTTCTTCTTGCATGCTCTGTCTATTGCTGATATATGTTGTCCATTCAAGTTTGTGATCATGCCTATTCTAGTGGAGGTGATCCAAGGATATACTAATGTATCTAATATGATTAGACACTGAAGCTAGAGAGGGGTCCTGGTTAACCTCCCCATCGTCCTCCTCCTGTCTTCACATCTCTTCGATTTCATATTTATCTTCCTCCTCCTCTCGATCTTGATGATGTCAAGCACCATCCTCTCCAGGCCTTATCTGTTCACCCCCTCCTCTACGCAGTTGACCCCTTTGCCGAAACATATTCCCCCGGAAGAGGTCACACTCATCTCCCAACACTTGTCCCCGACATTTTACCCACCACCACAGCCTAGGCTCACAACAAACAAAACAATAGTGGGAAATCACCACAAGAGTAAGGAGGTAGGCCCAACACCCAGCCCCAGCCTCTGCCTTCACGATCCACACTTCCACATACTATCAAACGACAACAACCACCACCCTCCCAGTCCGCATTGAGGCCACCAATGCCTAGAAAGAGTCCATTGGACCCTAATCTCCCATAATAGATAGAAAGATCACTCAGAAATAGAAGAGAGCCCACCCGACCAAGGAGGAGACTGAGTGAGAAAAACAAAAATTGCCCAATGCTGAGCACCAACCCACCCAACCACATGACACCACACACAACTAGAACCCAAATTATTCACCACATTTTCACTACCCTTAAGTTCAATCAGCCCACATGAATCACTTCCTAGATATAGGCAAAGAGCAACATAATTCTAAAACAATCGTCAGGCGTTGTCACGAACGATATTAAACTAGTTAGCAAAATTCACAACCAAACTACCCAGAATGGAAGACCACCATGAAATTCGATAGCACGTGGAATTATTATCCCTTTCTTCACAATTAAACACTTTATAGAGTACTATCTTATCAAGGCAATAATTTACCTAAAGGTTGATGCCCAACGAACTCCACAAACCTGCTCCAGCTAACAATTCAGGATTCTCACTGTCTAGAAGGGATCCTAATCCTTCCACCACCTTTATGCTCATAGACCAAAGCAGATGGATTTCTGGCTACTCACTGGGATCCCATATTTTCATTTCTTTGAGCTGTAGGCAAGCAGAGTGTCCATTCACATCACACCATCATTCCAAGTTTTTCACGCACCAGTCTTCTACAGCCCCCGAAACTCCAACATAGATGAATCCCTAGGAAAAAGGGATTCATTATCCTTGAACCACCAAATTTTCATCTCCAACATCATTATTGTAACATCCCTAGTAAAATTCCATGTAAAAATATATAAGGCCGCATTGATGGAACACATATTCCGAGATGAATGGTGAGGGAAACATACTAGTTGGTGTTGATTCAGTTTATTATGGCTAAAGGAAATTGGTAAAGGCAATGGCTAAGTTTTTGGAAAGGCAAAAAGGAATTTTTGGCACATTTATTTATGAGAAAATTAAGGTGAAAGGTAACATGTTGCATGTGAGGAGGAAATTGAAGGAAAATAATGGAAAATGAAGAAAATAGAGGCCTCATTCATAAAAAGGCTTCTTAGGATCAGTGAGTAAGACTTGGTTACTTCCATTTTGGAGCTCTCTCATTATTATCACTCTCTCTCATACTCTTGGAGACTTAGAGTTTTCTTGTAGCACTCTTGGAGGGTGTGTCATACTTAGATTCTTGGAGCAACAAGGCAAAGAAGAATAGGAAAGTGCAAGAGGGCATCAATATCAATAACTACAATAGTTGTGATTGTAGGTAATGAGTTGCATGTATGTTTTCCTCACTAATTTTGGCATGCATGTAGTATGTTGGTTATGATCTGTCACTAGCATGGAGGATTACTTGGGTTGATAGTGGATTTGTCTAGCCTTTCCATTTTCTTGATAACCATGGAGTTTGTGAGTTTACTTTCATTATTTTTTTTGTTGGTTCTCATGTTCCTTAGCTTGGGATGATTTATTAGTTCCTGGAGCCTCGATTGGAAAAACACTCTAGAGACCTATAATGGCTTGGGTTGAGTTATTAGTCCCATAGCCTTGGTTGGACAAATTCTCTAGAGCCCTGTAACAACTTGGCTTGAGTTACTAGTCCCTTAGCCTTGGTTAGACAAATGCTCTGGAGCCCTTGGTGGGTTGAGTTACTAGTCCTCAAGCCTTCATTGGACAAACGCTCTAGATCCCGACAATAGTTGTGGGTTGAGTTACTAGTCATGGATCCTTGGTTGGACAAACTCTCTAGAGCCCGACAATAGTCATGGGTTGAGTTACTAGTCCTAGAAGCCGAGTTAGTGTTAGAAAATTATATATTACGGAGCAATGGAACACATAAAATATTGCAGAAATATAAACACAGAAAACGCACAAAACAAGAGAGACATAGATATACGTGGTTCACCCAGTTTGGGCTACGTCCACCTCGAACAGCCAGTCCTTCCTTTCTATTATCCAGCAAAATGAAGAAACACAACCTACAGCAAAGCCGCTATAATATCCTCTGTTTTCTCTCACAGTCTCACCTCTCTGTTTCTCGCTCATACACACACACAGAATACACATCTATATCACCGCCTCAAATACAATACCCTCATACAAAGAGAGGGGTTGCCTTCTAGGGCAAAAAACCCTAAACTAAACATAAGTTCTACCATCAGATCATCCGCCTAATGAACAGCTCAGATTGACTAGAAATTACTATACTTTTACAAGGCAAATTTACATCTGTTTTTTGCTTCAGGGGCGTTGCCCCCGAACCCCCCAGCCGAGGGGGATGGGCCCCCTCGGACCCTCGTGGGGGGAACAAGTCCCCCCCGTGCCCCCCCGCGTGGATGGGTGTACAAAACTTCCTGGGGTATACGTCCGGCTGAAACAAAGACCTCTGAACAATCATGCTCCACACACAACAGTTAGAACAAACGCTCTAGAGCCCTCAATGGATTGGATAGAGACTTATTTGATGATATTTTTGTGATGTCTGATCGTGAAGTGGAATAACTATTTAATGGGTTGAGCTGGAGGGCCTCTGGAAGCCCTAGATGGCTTTTTATTGATGTGTTCAATGAGATCCCACATTCATGTTTGGAATATGGCATGTGGGTGAATGGTTGAAGAGAGATTTGGCTCAACCATTTTACAGTCAGGTGGAACGTGGAAGTCCCATCCCAAGTTGGATTTTGCATCATTAATGAAAGGGTATTTCTCCTTGTATCCCTATGAGCATTATTATGGATTATATGTGGTTTATATGGTTGTGATTTAATTGGTATTTTTTGTCCCTATTATGCTAGTTATGTATGTATTTTATGATAACAGTTATGTATGGCTCCCATCATGTTCTTACCTATTATTGAATGATCAATGTACCTATGACCTAATGGATGAAATGAAAGCTAATGTGATAAGGAGACAATTCTTCGTAGCGAATCTCAAATAAGTATGAGAACCCTATGCTCATATCTCTTATTTAAACCTATAGGTTACATATTTTCTAAGTGTTTGACAAAATTTATGTCATGGTTAGGTTTTCTTAGGTTAAGTCCTTGATCAATTTTTGTGTTAGAGGGTTTGCCTTGGTATAATTTAATGTCTTAGAGAGTCTCATCAACTTCTAGGCATTGGTTTGGAGACTAGCCCTGAAAAAGTGGCTTAAATCTCGTAGTCTCTAGCATAGAACTGGCTGATAGAGACTGCAGTCTCTGCCTTGTGGGAACTGTGGGAGAGACTATAGGTTTATAGTTGCATAGATGCCTTATCATGGGAGGGACTCTCGGTTTAATTCATGTAAATTCTAGGCTAACTCAGGGATTAGGCACTTGGAGTGGTGGATTAGCTCTTCCGGGTCTTGAAGCACCTGAGGGAGGTTTGTGTGTTGTGTTTCTGCCAATTCCATTTCCTTAAGGTTACCTAGGAGGTTGAGTCATATCATAGTAGGCTCTCATCACATGTTTACCCTGGCTATCTGGTTGATTGGGGAGATTTGGGAGGAGGGTGTTACGGAGTGGTATCAGAGTGTGGTTGTGCTCTCCTTGGGTTGTGTGTTGATTATGCTTTCATGTTGGTTGCATATGTGTTACTTATGAATGTATTCCATGTTCTTGTTGCACTTTCATAATTTTGATCTTGGTTGTAGTGATGTAGCCATGTGAATGTTGAAGCTGTTATCAAGGAGTATGTTTTCATGTGTGTATGGTTGATTATGCATTGCTATGCACGTTAGTGTTCACATTTTATCAAGTGCACATGAGGTGGTTGTTGTTGTCATGCATGAGGTCATGGTTTGTGTAGTTGATATGCTCATATATTGATGACTAGACTCTAGCTGGAATGGTATGTATATGATTTTGTACTCATGTGTTATATGTATATATAAAATTGTTATGCATGTATGGTCTTGGTTATAGTTATGCATGAATAGTTGGTCAAATATGCCTTGGGAAGTCATTGTATGCAATTTAGGTTATCATGATGCTATTGGTTGTTATGATGCTAATGTGTTGGCTGAGATAGGGCAGGAGATGAAAACTATCATAGTGAGGTTGCAACATTAAAATTTGGGGTAAGAGCATACCACCATACAAGTATTGTATGTTTGGCATGCATGTATGTAAGTTAAGGATTTTAAGTATTGTATGTTTGGCATTCATGTATGTAAGTTAAGGATTTTCATATGCATTAGGTTTATGTACATGTATTTTGGTGATATGGTTACATTCATGATAGATGTTAGTTTATTAGTGTATTTATATGCACATGTGTCAGATAGCCAAGAATGGTAGTAACATGTGGTTGTATGGATTTCTATTTTTGTTTTATGTTAGATAACTTGATGATCATGTTATATCTTATTGATGAGTATGCTATATGTTAACTTCTTGTTGTTATATGATAGTTAGCTTGAGGATTAGGTCATATGTTGTTGATGAACATGTTATATGTTAACTGATTGTTGTTATATGTTAGTTAGCTTCATGATTAGGGTTATAAAATTAATATCTTGATGTTATTTGTATCATTTTAATTGGATTGGACTATGCAAATGGTTATGACTATGATATTCAGGTATGATTCAACATATTTGTTACGACTTTGCACACGTAGTTGTTATGCATGAAGAATAAACGTTTATGAGCTTATGATGTGAACGTGTTAGTTAGTTAGTGTTATGGATATCATGATATTATTTATGTTTGAGTTGACATGTTGTAAAGTTATATCTTCCTAACTAGATTGATTGTTCAGACAATATACCCTCCCCTGAGGTACACTAAGGTATGAGTTTACTTATGTAGTATAATTGGTGCTTCATTCTTGATTATGTTGTCTATTTGGTGTTGAGTGTTTGGTGTCTATTATGTGTTTAGTTTATTTAATTAACATGGTATGTTAGGTCGGTAAATGTTTGATGAATTGCATAGTATGAGTATGTGTTCAAATGATATCATGTTAAGATGGATGTACTAATACAGATGTGTTGAGACAGTTGGTATGTAAGTAGGTGACAGTTGCAGCATTAGTCCTAATCACTAAGAGTTGACTATGGATTATGACATGATTATTAGTCTTGGTAAAGGTTGATTTCAAATTGATACATATGATTTTTTTATTGTTTGGAACATATGGTTGACATGTGTGAGCAATTACAGGGTAACATGCTTGGTATTCACATGACAAGGCAACAGTTGATGTGTTTATATAACTAACAATGGGATTATGTTATAGTGCATAGTAAAATTCAATTTCAACAAGGTAAAAATGGTAAAAGAAAGGAATTAAACAAGAATTCCTTTGGCTATGTTTGGAAACCCTAATTCTGAATGAATGAGTGCTTTGCATATAGGAAGTCTTCCTAACCTTGATTTTGTTTGAAATTATGTGGATACATGCTATATTCATTAACATGTACTTGACAGGTATATTAGCAAGTCTCTAGTCACAGGTGCATCTGTCAAGAGAATTGGAGTCCCTTGAGATATGGCTCAAATGTGTTTGGTTGAAAGCAATGTGCGTAGCATAGTGAGATACGGTAACCAGTGCCTCGTTATGTTTATTTATGAACTAATGATTATGTGTTGATAATAGTATGATGCAAGGGATTGCATGGAAAAATAAATTGCCATGAAACCTTGAAAAAGGCTTTGGTTGAGTTTCCCAGGGAACCATGGGCATTAAGTCATAGTGTTTGTTGTTAATCTTGTTCTTTTGGTCTTTTGTGATTTTTTGCACTTGATTTCTAGCGTTGTTTATGTCTAGTGTATGGCCATACCACTTTGGTTGTGGAGTCGTGTTGTTATTAATTTTCATGGTTTTTCTTCTTGTTTGTTTTGTGTGCTTGCATTTTATGCTTTGAGTCTTGGGAATTGGTTGGGAAAGAGGAAAGTTTATGGATCTTGGGAGTGTTGTGTGGTACCCAAGAGGTAATGTACAATTCAGATAAAGTTATATGCATGAGTAAGCATAGTGAAAGGTAAGACTATGTGATTTAGATATTGAGGGGAGGCCCCCAAGATCTAAAAAATTGAAATGGATATAGGGGGGAGGTCCTCAAGATCTGAAAAATTAAAATGCTAGAAGAAAAAAGGAGAACACATAATAACAAAACCATAAAGAAGTTCTTTTATTAAAACAAATAATAACTATAAAGGCTACAATGTGGTGGAAAATCTATCCTTTTAAAAAATGTGACTTGTTACTTATAACATTTTTTGGTTACAATACCATAGGTAAATTCCATGGGTGGGTAAATACCATGGGTGAATGAATACCATGGGTTGATGTCACAACCAATACCATGGGAAAATACCATGGGTGAATGAATACTATGGGTGGATGCCACTTACAATACCATGGGTGGATGAATGCCATGGGTAGATGCCATTTTTCATTTGGATCATTCCTCCCTCCCTAAGAAGAAATGGTCCCCATTTCATAAAGCTCCCTCCCAAGAAGACTTTGTTGAATATGAAAAGTCACTGAAGCGAATGGTTTTTTGTGGTTAACCCATAACCGTGATGAACAAAGTTCTGAGGATAAAGATACTTTGTAATGCATGTCACCAACTATGATACTAACAATGTCCAACCTAGAAAATGGACTTCGATAAAGTGTGGGTTTGTGGATGACACAAAACCATAAAAAAGGAAGATCAGAGGATAGAGATGCCTTGTAATTCTTGTGACCAACTGTGATACTAATAGTGTGTGGCCTAGCAAATGGACTTCGATGACAAGGATTTTGTGCAGTTGACCCATAACTATGATGTTGACTATTAATGAAGTAGCAGGTGCCTACATAGACTGGGGTGGGAGGGCACATCTCCAAAGAACCCAGGTCAGATGTTGCTATGCTAAAATTGATGAATGTGAAGCAGTTGCCTAGTAAAGCGAGATGGGAGGGCCTCTAAAGGGAACATGCTCTAAATGCTGCTCTAGATTTAAAATGGACATAAATTGCTCAATGTAACTTTGAATCTT
This sequence comes from Pinus taeda, assembly GCA_000404065.3. NCBI lineage: Eukaryota > Viridiplantae > Streptophyta > Pinopsida > Pinales > Pinaceae > Pinus > Pinus taeda. Next base: position 88,041 of record APFE030615215.1, on the reverse strand, counting down.
TATTATAACCTGGTTTTGGAAACATAATAACCATTTTTCATCTTCCCATGCATTTGAAATCCCTATAGTGACACTCTAGAAACTCAGATTCATGCTGCAACTGTTCCATCATCACAAAAGTTCTGAAAAAATAATTGATTTTAAATCAGCGATATCTCCTTCATCTGAACTTTGTTTCCACCAATTGTTTTTTTTTTTTTTTTTATTGGGTGATTTTTTGAGAGCTTAAATCTACAGTCATTGTTCTAAAATTATGCAAAAAATGTTAAAACAAATTATAGGAGAGCCTTCGTCCATGAATTATCCTCAGAAACATTTCTCCAACATAGTTGATTCTAAATCAACGATGTTCCCCTCATCCAGACTCCGATTCGGGAGATTGATTTTTTTAATTTGAATATTTGTTTTGCAAGGAATCCATATCTGTAATTTTTTTTGGAAATTTTGCACCAAAATTTTCAAATTTGATCGGCAATCTCGCTGCCCAAAAAAATTCCTGCAAAAAAATGAAAAAAAAAAAGAAAAATCCTTCCCGCTTGGTCCAAGAAAGTTCTCTGTGGAGGAATTAGCACGTGCCTCAATTTTGTTGAATATTGATGCAATTTATTTTTTACTAAAATATGCATCAAACCCTCATTCCCATGGAATCATAACTAGGCTTTGATACCACTGATCCCGATATTGAGGGGAGGGCCCCAAGATCTAAAAAAATGAAATGGATCTTGGGGGGGAGGCCCTCAAGATCTAAAAAAATAAAATGATAGAAGAAAATAGGAGAAAACACAATAACAAAACCATAAATAATTTTTTTTATTAAAACAAATAATAACTATAAAGACTACATTGTGGTGGACAATTTGTCATTTTACAAAATGTGACTTGTTACTCATAGCATTTTTTCGTTACAATATCACAGGTAAATTCCATGGTTGGGTAAATAGCATGGGTAAATACCATGATCCTCGAAATGATAAAGTACTTCACTCTTCCTAAATGATAAATGAAAAATCCTCATCTATTACAGACTTCGCACTTTAGGGGGCAATCTGTTACACAAAAAAATTGTCACCTTGATTATTTGCAGTCGGTATGGGTCTATCACCACCTATACCAGCTTCCTAAGCAAGTCTCAGACCTCAGCTCTTCAAAACAAGCTTTGGAAATGAGAGAAAGACATCAAAAAAGCAATGTAACTCTGCTTCCGCACTTTCTCTCACTTTTGCCTGCGGACCCGCACCTTTTGTTCAAAGTATCTATGTACTTATACGCTCTGTATGTAAAGGGGAGGGTGCGTACCCCTGTGAAAGTCAAAAGGCACAATTTTCATCTTAAAAAACTCACTTTGGGTTAATTATAGATGTTTCTAGAAGGAATTTGAAAGTGGATTGTTCGCTCCAAAGTGGTTCATGCATCCCAAAAGAGAAGGAGCTAATCCCTTGTTAGGAGGAGCTATCCCTTTGAAGGAGGATTCTATCCCTTTGAAGGAGGACCTAGTAACTGCCCTAATTGCACTATAAATTGAGGCATTGGGTTAGTGGCTAGAGAGGTTAGAAGCTAAACTTTTGAGGGTAAATGCTAGTGAAATCAAGACTTCCTATTTGAGCTTAAGAGGAGAGATCACATACCATTTTGGCTTCATTGGGGAGTGAGTGAAGCTTGTCAAAGTAGAGGAGACTTCTTGTTGGACCCTGGGAGGAGCTTGTACAGCGTCAAGGCAAAGGTTGTAAAGTTCTTCTTCTTTTTGAATTAATACAATCAGACTCATTTTTCTCAACAAGTATCTCATGTTATTTGTTTCATGGACTCCTTGACTTTCATGTTAAATATGTTTTATAATACTGGTTATTCAGGTGCTATTTAATCGTTTGCCTTGTTTGTGTTTGCAGGTTTGCGACAAAGGAACTTACTTGGATCAAAGGAGCAAAGGTATCCCCAAACTTTCGTTGGACATGAGGTAGGCCTTAAACACATTTGTTTGCCATTATTTATAAAGCACATTTAGAGAAAGGTAGTGTCTGGTTGGTTTGCTTGTCATTAGGTCTTCTTTAGATTCTAGGAAGGTCTATCTTGTCCGCAAGATCGACATATTCTGCATGACAATATGTATTGAATAGCCCAATGCTTTCATTCTAATGGGTGGTGCCAATGTTGTACTAGGAGTCCAATGGCTACAATCCTTGGGTATAATAGCTTTTAATTTTCAAGAACTTTTAATGAAATTCTCTTCAGAATGAAATGAAGTTGAATTAAGGGGTATCGCAAGGAAACCAGGAAAGATAATCAGCTCTAATGGAATGACAAAGATTCTAAAGAAATAACAATGAGGCATTATTGCACAATTATGTTCACTAGAGGTTCCCACATTCAAATCATCCATCTCTCCAGATTTCCAAAAAGTCTTGGACAATCATTCCAAGGTATTTGAGACTCCCAAAGGCCTCCCACCTATTCGTGATCATGATCATGCTATCAATTTGATTCCAGGAAGTGTTCATCGAAACATTAGGCCTTACAGATATCCCTATGTCCAAAAGAGTGAAATTGAATGTATGGTTGCAGAAATGCTAGAGGCTGGTATAATTCAACCTAGTCAAAGTTCTTTCTCTACTCCAGTAGAATTGGTTAATAAGAAGGATGGATCATGGCGCATGTGTCCAGAATATAGGGAGCTCAACAAGCTCACTATTAAAGATAAATTCCCCATTCCTGTCATTGATGAATTATTGGATGAATTGCATGGATCAATTTACTTCACCAAGTTGGATCTTCATTCAGGATATCATC